>CADEHL010001042.1:2927515-3051908 GCA_902827135.1 Harpagifer antarcticus | reverse complement strand
ACACGAGTCTTGTAACCCCTCCCTGGCGCGAGCGTGGAAATATGATTGGCGGCGATTTCATTTGAACAGGACAGCGCAAAACGAGAAGCATCCGGACCCAAGTACTGTAGACGGAAGGAACGAGGTATTTGCGGTCTACAATGACAGAGAAGAGACTGTCAAGTTTGGCTGTACTCAGCATTGAATCAAAACGCACTAAAGCTTTGGATCTTAATCAGTTTGTGAGGCGTTTTGCTGAACAGAATGGTAATCGCCGCAGTGATTGACAGCTGATAGGAATAATATGATTGTTAATATTATCATATTAATTCAGGCAAACATCGATGAGACAGTTCATTAATGTACTTATTGCAGCAGTCTGCATACATTTGGTACCCCTGGTCTAAGAGTGAAAAAAACTAATTCAGTTATTGTCCAGTTAAAATGCATTCAATTATGTCTGCCATCTTATATATTTCTATTTAAGGCTTTACTGATGTGCCACAATAATGTCACCTAATGTTATTCAGTTAAAATATCAATATTTTGGCTTTCCAAGTTAACATTGATTGATATGACTGCGATTAAATCAGCATACACTTCTGCCAGGGGATGCCACCCCTCAAAATATCCTGCCACCATATGAATATTTTTCTAGATCCACCCCTGAGTAGGCTATATTTTTCGTTCGGAATTTGGGAGTTGTTTTGAGATTTAAATAGATTTTGAAAGTAGAGAGAGAGAGAGAGAGAGAGAGAAGAGATAGGAGAGAGATAGATAGAAGAGATAAGCGAGAGAGACTATAGAGACTCTAGAGGGAGAGAGAGATACGCAGCAGAGAGCTCTCGCGCTCGCTCGAGAGATGCTCGAGCTACACTCTCTCTCTCTCTCTATCTCTCGCTCTCTCTTGATCTCTCTCTCTCTATCTCTCTTCTCTCTAGCTCTCTCCTCTATCTCTCTCGAGAGAGAGCTGGTCTGCTTAGTAGCAAAATAAATGTACGGCTCATCAAGCCTTTATGCAAACTTAGGCCTATACATTGTTTTATGTTACGTATCCCTGTGGAACGTCCACCTCTTCTGGGGGGGAAGGAGCCGGAGCTGGTGCGGGAGGTGGGAGCCGTTACCAGTTGGATCTGGTTGGGGCTCACCTCTACGCACAGCGTCGGCTCTGGAACCTTACTTCTGGATAGGGGTTGGAACGACGCACGGATCAGCTTTTTACTCTCGCAAAGGATCCTGGGGAGGGGGGCCTGGGAGTACGCTTATCCGGTCTACATGTGTTTTGTGGACTTGGAGAAGGCGTATGACCGGGTTCCCAGGGAGTTACTGTGGGAGGTGCTGCGGGAGTATGGGGTGAGGGGGTCTCTACACAGGGCCATCCAATCTCTGTACTCCCAAAGCGAGAGCTGTGTCCGGGTCCTCGGCAGTAAGTCGGACCCATTTCCGGTGAGGGTTGGCCTCCGCCAGGGCTGCGCTTTGTCACCAATCCTGTTTGTAATATACATGGATCGGATTTCGAGGCGTAGTCATGGGGGGAGGGGGTCTGCAGTTTCGGTGGGACTAAGGATTGCACCACTGCTTTTTGCAGATGATGTGGTTCTGATGGCTTCATCGGTCTGCGACCTTCAGCACTCACTGGATCGGTTCGCAACCGAGTGTGAAGCGGCTGGGATGAGGATCAGCACCTCCAAATCTGAGGCCATGGTTCTCAGCAGGAAACCGATGGACTGTCCACTCCAAGTAGGGAATGAGTCCTTACCCCAAGTGAAGGAGTTCAAGTATCTCGGGGTTTTGTTCTCGAGTGAGGGAACAATGGAGCGTGAGATGGGCCGGAGAATCGGAGCAGCGGGAGCGGTACTGCAGTCGCTTTACCGCACCGTTGTGACGAAAAGGGAGCTGAGCCAGAAGGCAAAGCTCTCTGTCTACCGGGCCATTTTCGTTCCTACCCTCACCTATGGTCATGAATGATGGGTCATGACCGAAAGAACGAGATCGCGGATACAAGCGGCCGAGATGGGTTTTCTCCGCAGGGTGGCTGGTGTCTCCCTTAGGGATAAGGTGAGAAGTTCGGTCATCCGGGAGGGACTCGGAGTTGAGCCGCTCCTCCTTCGCGTCGAAAGGAGCCAGTTGAGGTGGTTCGGGCACCTAGCTAGGATGCCACCTGGGCGCCTCCCTAGGGAGGTGTTCCAGGCACGTCCAGCTGGGAAGAGACCAAGGGGTAGACCTAGGACCAGGTGGAGGGATTATATCTCTTCGCTGGCCTGGGAGCGCCTTGGGATCCCCCAGTCAGAGATGGTTGATATGGCCAGGGAAAAGGAAGTTTGGGGCTCTCTGCTGGAACTGCTACCCCCGCGACCCGACCACGGATAAGCGGAAGAAGATGGATGGATGGATGGATGGACTTATCCCTGTGTGTCCATTGTTTTGAGTCTGTGTGTGTTGGGCGCAGCACCGTCTGCTTTTTGCAGCACAGTAACTAAAGCATACCGGTAGTTTTTTTGTAGACCTGTCTGCCCGTTTTGTGCACGTGCGTGCGCACTTGTGGCATTGTTTGGGATGACCTAATTAAAATACTGTCCGCCGTCCTCTTTGAGAAACATACACAACGCAGACAGACACCGGTCACAAAAGTATCAATTTTTGTCTATGATTAACTATAAAAAAATATCGGCGTTTTAACACTACGTTTATATATGTACTTATTTGTATGGTTTGCATATGAGGTGGTCCGTGAAAACCTTTGATAATAAATAGTGGTCCGCATAAACAAAAAGTTTGAGAACCCCTGCTAGGGCGTACTTGAGGTGATCCGCCTGTTGAGCCAACGAAAAAGAAACTGCTGAGTCAATCAATCAATGTTTATTTATATAGCCCAATATCACAAATGTTACATTTGTCTCAGTGGACTTCACAGTTTGTACAGAATATCAGTTTGACAATACGACACCCTCTGTCCTTAGACCCTCACATCGTACAAGGAAAAACTTCCGGAGAAAACCCCACAGTTTAAAGGGAAAAATGGGAGAAACCTCAGGGAGAGCAACAGAGGAGGGATCCCTCTCCCAGGATGGACAGACGTGCAATAGATGCCGTGTGTAAATCGAAGAGATAATACATTTGCAACATAGGTAGTCCAAATGTTTGGAAATGCATGTGTCTGTAATAAGAAGATGAATCCACGAGGATGTCAGCAATCTTGTGGGAGCCATCAGGGAAGTAGTATGGTGAGAGTCTGGCAGGACCGCAGAGACAGGTTCAGCCACGACTCGAAGTCCAGGACTCAGATCTAGTACTCAGGATAGAGGATCCAGAACACACGACCACAGCAACCGGATAAGCCTCGACTCAGGGTCCCGGCGTATATATGGACACAAAAAAGAGATTTGGGGGAAGCTGGGTTAATCGGAACATGAGAGCACACAGGTACAAACAGACAGAAAGACGGAGTAAGGTGCCCCCCCCCCCCCCAACAGTCCAAGCCTATAGCAGCTAAACTAATGTGTTTGCAATCCCGTGGGATTGCATGGTGGAGAGGCACACAGGGAGAAAGGTCCCCACTGCAACCTGAATTGGTCAGAGGTAGGAGTAGGTCTGTGGCTACGTTCCACACTCCCGGGCCGGGCTAGGCCTTCTCTGCAACCTGTTACCCTCTATTAGAACCTCGAGAGGGGAAAAGGTTTGGATAAAGTTTTAAATATAAGATCTATGTTTTTAGGATTTAAGTGAAAGAGTAAGAACTAACATGTATAGATGAAGAGGCACACCGTATATACGTCAATGCACTCTTATTAGATTATTTTATCACTATAAGCTTTATCAAAAAGGAAGGTCTTAATCGTACTCTTAAAAACGGATAGGCTGTCTGCCGCCCGAACACAAACTGGAAGCTGATTCCACAAATGTGGAGCTTAATAAGAAAAGGCTCCATTACTGGTTGGTTCATTCTGTCAGGGATGGGGAAAAATAGGACCCAAATTCAGATTGAGGAGGAAACAAAAGGCGAGCTTTATTTACAAAAGCTGAAAAAAAACAAGAATCCATGAACAGGTACGAGGCACGAGGTAGCATCCAAACCAAAGGTGACCAACATGAAGGAAGACATGAACGACAAATAATGAACCAACACTGAACACAGGAAGAGACAAGACTAAATACAGGGAGAGGTAATCACGAGACGAGAAACAGCCGGGCAGGGAAGGAGAAACACAAGGGCAACAGGTGAACACAATCAGACAATCAGACACACCAGGGAAACTAACGACAGGGAGGAAGACAAGACACAGGGAGAACAGAATTGCAAAATAAAACCATGACAAGACAGACCAAACTAAAACCGTGACATAAAACTAAGATTGTGACACTAATAGAGTACTTAACAAGTGTCCAGTTAAAAATCTGCAAACAGTTGTTAGACGATAGCCAATGGTATTATAGGATTCGCCTCTGTTGTATTCCACGTCTTTTTTTTCTCTCCATGCAACCAAAACCTGCTTGAACGTGATTGGTCGTATCAGACTAGATGTGGGCTACTGCAAACAAAAAGCAGAACTCTTCCGATAGCAGAATCGTGTCCCGTTGCCTGCTGTAGTCTAGTTGCTAAAGTAGGCAACTTATTTCAAGATGATACCAAATCTGAACTGTACCAAATGATGTAAAGTGACACAGGAGGTTGGACTCTGTGGGAGAATTAATCCTATTTACTGGTTGCTTAGGTTTTATATTTGTCATGCCTCCAGGCAGAAAAGTTATATATAATGTCTGACACACATACTATCAGACATGGAAGTAGTTTAGCGTTAAATTGATTCACCACAGAACCCACAGAACCCCCCCCCCCCATCCAACCTCCCTTATTCTCTTCCTCACCTCTGTGAATGCTGCCAAGTCGGTCGGTTATGTAATTTGTAACTGAGAAGGTCAGCACCCAGCAGTCATTGCAGGGACACACATCAGACATCTTGGTCTGTCCACTTCGGAAATGTGTGTGTGTTTTTGTGTGTGTGAGACTGTGCGCGTATTAGAAGTAGGGCAGCAGCGGTGTTACCTAACTCACCCAGAAAAGACATCTGGGGAGTTTAAGCAGCCCTCTCGCTGATTTCAGCTTCTTCTACACATGCTTACACACACATACACACACACACACACACACACACACACACACACACACACACACACACACACACACACACACACACACACACACACACACACACACACACACACACACACACACACACACACACACACACACGCACACACACACACACCCAATTAGCTCATGTTGTACATAAACACTTGGCTCAATTTCTGGCCACACACGAGGATAAGTCACACACACTTCACAGATGTGCATACGTGTTAATGGAAATGTGTTCAAAAATATTGCGCGTAATTTGTTTAAAGTTAGTGCTCATGACAATAAAGTTTCAACTGCAAACATTTAATGTCCAATCTGTTGAGCCACTAATTGTTATGACTTGACTTATTGTCAAGTATTAGTTACTTAAAGGGGCATTACACAGATTTGTTCACATGAGAGTGAGTTTACTTAAGCTATTAGTCGATTAAAGTCAAATATATATCAAATGTGCCTTACAAACTGAGGCGTGGAGAAACAGACATTGAGGTGCAGTGTTTTGGAGCTTGAACCACATGGGGGTCTAATAACCAGGATATCTCAGACTGTACTGCTTTAATGTTGACCTTTGAACTTTCCTTGCAAAACTAAATTGACAGTGTATTTCTTTAAAGACCCTTTAATATGCTGTTTTAGGATTGAAAGTGGACGTGTTTTTCACTCTCATACTGCCTGTGCTGCAGCACCTCTTTTCACCCTCTGTCTGAAACCAGAGCCCAACATGGTGATGTCATTATGTTACGTCTGGATGCGTTTCAGGCAGGTGGGGGGAGTGTGTGGGAGAGAAACTTTGTTTGCTTTTGCAGACCATTTAATTGCACAAAAACCTTGGAAAGGGGAAACCCAAAGAATCATAATAGGTGAAAAATCCACCAAGTGTAACATTTTTATTGCGATTAACTATCCTTATGTTGACTACGGTATTATCCTTCTAGGTGGCCAGATTCAAAACCTGATTTACCACTATAAACATTCTAATGGCATAGAGAAAAGGAAGTCCAGACATGTGGGTTAAAAAATAAAAATGCTTTAATTAGAGACATAAAATACATGCATGCTTTCTTTGCACAGTGGTTTGTAACTATTACATTTCAACTCAGACGGCTGGACTGTGTTGCCGTTAGAAAAACACATTTCCTTTAAACCTCCACAGAAACATGACAAGCAGAAACACTGATTTCATTTCTTCTTTACTGCACATGTTATGTACAAGACACATTCTCCAAAGGCAATATGAAATAAAGCAAAATGCAATAAACATATATAGTCACTGTGAGATATTTAGATTTGCTCTCCTTTAGTTATCATTAATCCGCAGTGTCATGATTTCTGTTCATTTACAAGTTTTTGATTTATTATTGGAAAATGTTTCATAAGCACTCACAACACGCTGCCAACATTAAAGTATTAAAAACGTGAAAAACAATATGATCATTTTTTCTTGATTCCTGATCCGATTACTTTTTTGTAGATTTCTGTATGATGCCGACAGACACTGTGTGCGCTACGTATTCCAAAGATCAAAAGAGAACATTTAAAATACAATTTACAATAAACCACCTGCGTCCTGTCGACACACTCAGCACATGCAACACAACAGACAGCAGCGGAGTGTCAGAGAACAACCTGATGCAGATGGAGGAATCATGACTCAGCAAATTTGACCAAAACTCCTGACCTGTACAAATTCTTCCCCAGTTTAGCTTGCATGTTATCCCATTTTACGCTCTGGTCACAATATGTTCCACATTCCTCAATGTGAGAATATATCACTGCCTTAAATTAAACACATACACACACACACACACACACACACACACACACACACACGGACACGGACACGGACACACACACACACACACACACACACACACACACACACACACACACACACACACACACACACACACACACACACACACACACACACACACACACACACACACACACACACACACACACACACACACACACACACACACACACACACACACACACACACACACACACACACACACACACACACACACACACACTAAGACTAAGACTAACATGAAGACCTTTGTCTCTTTATCATCACTCTCTGTGGAAAAAGTATCCTCTTTTAAAATAATGTTGTCATCCCTGAACTATTAAGTGATATTGAGTGAAATGATGAGTTATTTTGGATAAAAGTTCATATTTGTACATATCTGCTGCAGTCATTCCTTTCATTTAGGCACATTTGAACATACTTAGACTGTTTGAAAAAACATTTATCCACGTCAAGTAAGACGCATTGGTCTGTCCTTTAGAAACATGAATGTACAACATTAAGGAAGAAGGAGTTACACTGAGCCTCTCTTCAGCACTGATTGGAGGGTTTGCACCAATCAGAAACCAGAAAGTAAGAAAACAACAACTGTGTGCAAATGTCCATCCAGACTCTTTGATGGAGCCATATCTCTTTCCATCACTGGACGATCTGGGGCATCTCGCTCCAGGCTTTGGCCTTCTTCTTGGCCAGCGCCATCCAGGGTGGCTCATCCTGGGGCAGGGTAGGGGGGGGCTGGCCCCGCTGGGAGGCAGGGGGCTGGCCGGGGAGCCCCGGAGCTTTGGACTTTTCCGGGATTTTTGTTGAAAAAGGAGGGGAAGTAAGTGACTTGGATGTGGGGGAAGGTTTTGAGGGGGATGTGCAAGAGGGAGCTTTTTGGGGAACAGGAGTGGGAGTAGAGGGGGACAGAGATCTTTGGGGGGAGTGAAGTTGGGGGGCAGGTTTGGCGGTGGCAGGGGGGAGCTGGGGCTTTGGAGGGGCGGGGCAGGGGAGGGACTGGGGTTTAGGAGGCTGAGGGGGGACCGGAGTGGGAGGAGAGAGAGTCCTCCTGGACCCCTTCTCTGCTGAGGCTGCAGGCTTACCGATCTCCAACGCACTCACTGGAAGGAGACAAAACAATATTCAAACAAAAAGCCAATCCTAATATTAAAGATGCATTTCAAAAGTAAAAAATAATGCATATAAACATATTTGTTTTGTTTCTTTTATTTGTATGTCATAAGTATAGTTTTTAAATTATTTCTTTATAATTTGTTTATTTCAGTTTTAACAGCATTTAGAAATATACTGACATGTTTGACTCCTGTATTTTTGGGTATACATACAATTAAAATATAAACGGAAATAAATAAATAGATATGTTGGTTATTTGGTTTGGAAACATATTTACTGAGCAATTTCTGAAAACCAATTTTTTTATACCTAAATATATTTAATGTCAAAAATAAATCCTTTATATTTATTTGTATATAGTTTCTATCTGTGAATATATATGAGCATCATTTATAGTTCTTTCATAGAAATTCAAATGAGAATTGACGCAACAATATATTATTATATGTATCTCTTCTTTGGCTCATTAAAACATTTAAATAAAAGAAAACGTTTTTATATATACAATTAAATATAAGGGTATTACCTTTTATAATAAACTCTGGACTTTTCTAGGCAAATACGAAATACATGATTATATTTCAATCATACTAGTTTCAGAGCAGAATGAATAACAGCACTGCTCACTGGTATTGTGATCTATTGAGGGTTAGCTTTGTTTGTTTCTTGATGTAGGACATTTCTTTCTTCATAATATATTCAGTCATTTAATACATTCCTCAGCAATTAAGAAAATACATCCCAATTATATTTGTGTAAAATGACTCCTGTCGAGCTTGTTGCAGGAGCAGAGTTTGTCCACATGAGGTCAGAATTGAACAACAAGTTGTACTTGAAAGCAGAAAAACTAAGATGTTCAGATTTAGCTTCTAAGGAGCCAGATATTTCCTAAAGTACAGTGACCAAACCAGAACTACAACGAGAGTCTCAGATTTTTCATGTTCCCACAAACTAATGCTAATTTTGCTATGTTCTTACAGAAAACTGTAAATGGAGTTTCTGAAATAAGCAGTCCTTCAAACACATTAGTTAAACTTGACTTTACTAAAACTCAAATGGATCTTTAATGTTATACTTTGGCTTTGTGTGATAGGAAGTGTAGAGGACACATTAGACGCAGCTTTGGTAGGACAGTAAATTCAAAACAAAAACACATACTGTATCAGCTGCAGAGTAAACTGCTGTCATGTGTGAGTGTGTGTGTGTGTGTGTGTGTGTGTGTGTTGTCTGTGTCTGTGTGTGTGTTCTGACCTGTTTTGTTACTTGCCGCTGAGCTGACATTCATTGGCAGGGAACTCTTCCTCTCCGGTTCCTCCTGATGACAGAGAGCAGCACACTCAGTTATAAATTATGTGGCGGTAAATGTCCAACAGCACCTGCATCTGAACCATGTCATTTTAGACTGAACCAAAACCTACACCCCATGTCAGCATATTGGATAAACCAGTCACAGCCCTGAGGCCTGTACTACAAAGCTGGTTCAACCTAACCTGGATATGTTTGAGTTAGCCGGTTGGCCAGCCGTGTCCTATCTAGTTAGGTGCGCGTTCACATGAAAGGGGTGGTATTTGGAGCATTCGACCAATCACAAACATGGAGAAGCATACGGACAGCGCAGCGTCATACTTCCTGAATGAAAAGTGAACTTTAATATTAGACATATGAAGAAGTTCAACTTTAAACATCCATGACTTAAACACTTTATCCAGGATAAAAGCCACACAGCTGCACCTGCAAGTGAATACAGCTGCTAACAGAAAAAGTGTTTGAATGCGTACGTTAACAGGTTTATGATATCACTGCCCCGTCTAAGACACGATCTGACTTTCATTACATTTGACTCCAGTGTTTCGTCAACTTAATGTGTTGCTTAAAATAATACTTCTGCATATAGTATGTGACACTGAGTGTTGCACGGCCAGATGCGGCTCAGCTGACTCAGATAAGGAAATATGATACATTATGAAGTGATATGCCGCGGACTGTACTTAATGTTACTCTGATCCGTTAACTTGTGGCAGATATTTAAGTAAGCTTTCTTAACGCTAATGTTATAATAGTCAGATTGCTCTGAAGGTGGGAGGTGATATTCTATTAATGTTCACGTTCACACAGTCGGTGATTTTTACCGGCCGTCTTTCCTGCAAGGGCAGCTTTTCTGTATTTCCTTTATCCTGTAATATGACTTGATCTCTTTAAACTCCGCACACTGAGCTCTGATTGGTCAGCAGGCAGTGCTTTCACTGAGTTGAGCTCTTAGCCTGCAACCTAACCTGGTCCGACCAGGTTAGCCGCTAAGCATAAGTTACCATGGAGATCTAGCCCGCTAAGAAGAGAACCAGCTTCGTAGGACCGGAAAGCCGGAGTTTTCCCTGAATTTAGCCGGCTAAGCGAAAATCCTGCTTCGTAGTATACCCCCCTGGTGTTAAAGGGATATTTAGATATTGTAATATTATTGTATGAGGCACTTAACCATGGTGGACGAGCTAAAGCGGTAAAAATAGCTTTTGACTGAACCGATAAAGGTAAACAATGAATCATTGTTGTATTGTTATGTGGTTTCTGTTGTTGTTTTTCGTGTTCTGTTGCAAATCAAATTCCTACTAACAAGGACAATAAAGATGAACTGAACTTCTTTCCCTGTCACTTGAATGGGGAAATGTGTCCACATAAAAGACAAATCCAACCACACATATTACCTTCCTGACAGAGACCTCATCGAGGGAGTTTTCTTTGTAGATCTTCTGTTTCTGTTTGGCCAGCGAAATCCAGCTGGGAGACTCGGAGCCAGCAGAAACACCCCGAGCTGCAGCTGGATCTGAATCAATACACAGCAGAGACACTGTTACACCACAGCTCAAGTCTTTGGGATGCTGTAAGCATTGCCACATAGTTTATGGAAAATAAAAAGTGTGTTTATGTGTGTGTACAAACCTGTCATGCGCTTGTTTTTCCCTCCACTGTCTCCTTGTACGTCTGGTTTCTTAGGGAGGGCGGGCTTGTTGCTGATAGGCTGACTTATGGAGGGCTTAACACTGATTGGCTGCGGAGAGTCAACTCTACAGCTGGTTGGCTGAGCTGAAGGCTCCATGGATGGCTGAATAAGATAAAACATAAATACAACGATTCAATACAAAACATATTTTACACCTGCATTCAATACTTTTTTTGTCCACTTGGGGTCAGCAGAAACACGCAAGTAATCAGTTATTATTTACACATCCAGGACATAGGGGGCAACATTTGTGAAAATAAGTCTCAAATTTACTTTTTTTTTTAAAACTCTAAAACTGCTTTTGTTTTGCTTTTCCAAGAAAACCTATAAGTTTATGCCCTAAACCAAAACAATTAGCTTAAAGACGCAAAAGCGCTTCTTAGTACAGAGGGAAACTGCAGTGTATAGTGACAGTTCTCTGTGGGTTGGTCACTATGAGCACCACCTTTCATACAATTTGTTATTTGATCTATTGTTAAACATGACTTATAGCTGCCTTAATACACTAAAACACCTTTGATGATGCATTTTGGTAACTTTTAGTTTCCTCAGATCTTTATGGAAGCCAATTTTCCAAAAATTGGTAAAATAGACTAAGTATCTAAACTAATGATAAACTTTTATTTTAAGTCATCATATTAGCCCTGAGCCTGTTTTTCAGGTCTCAGGCTCGAAAATGACATTCCCAGAACAAATGAGTATATCTTCCCTTCTAAAAGGGGTACATTAATAATCTTTTTCCTCAAAGTAATGATAAACATGTGAGTTGGATGTAGAAGTGTCAGAATCAATATAGATGTTTTTTATTAAGTAAATTCAGATGAAAAAATGTAAATTATAGTGTCCGTCCAAAATAAAAACATTACTTATAGTGAAAACTACCCTTGAATGATGGGATAGTGGACTAAAAGCTTTAGGAATCCAAACTATAACATATAATAAGTACCCTGTATCAAGATTGATTCAAAACAAGTGACATTTGACCTTTTTAGAGAGATTTAAAAACTTCTGGGGTCAATTGGGTGGATTTGCCAAATCTCTGGGCCCCTCTGTCGATTTCGATGATTGACACCTCTTTTTAACCGTTAGAGCCAATAGAATCGAGGGGAAGTTCCTAAAATCCATCTAAACATTACCATTGGTGAATAGAGTGATACATGGACAAAACCGGAAGCTGGGTTGTAGCTCTCACACACTCTATATGAAATCTCAGTTTTTGATCCAATTGGAATGATGGATTATCAGTAATCATTTCAAAGTGACACAGAGACATTGGATTAACCTTCAGCAGCGTTTTTATCATTTTAATGCCATTGAACACAACATTTGATCAGAAAAACAACAAAGGTAAGACGTATTTGCCGTTTTGGCTCCGTAAAGCTACGTTGTGTGTTGTCTGGGTTTGCCTTCCCTGCCCTGAGTTTTGATCGCACAGTGATGATACTTATACCTCTGGAATCTGTGGAATCTCAGCTTCAAGCTGATATCTTGTTTGTGCAGATCCGACAAGTAATACAATATTTCTACCGTGAGTTCTGTGCTAAGTGCATTAGCATTTTTTCGCTCAGTGCTAATTCAGAGGCTTGGTATAACCCTTGTGTTTCGTTTAGGTAAGAATGGTTCATATCGTCAGTTAGCTGAGATTCTTCCCGTTAAGTGGGTATGACACAATAATAGGTTGTTAAATGTTAAGAAGCCCTGAGACACATTTACGTGAAAAGAAAGCCGGGTTAAGAACCTGAGTCAATATTCTGAGATATATTATTATAAGTCATTTTTTTAAGGAAGTTTTTAAATATAATGACTTTTCAGGATTTTTTGTTTGTTTTCCTTTACTGGCGCAAATGGCCCCCCATCTGTTCCTGCAGAAACCCTCAGAACTGACCATCTTCAATGCTTTTCAAGAATGACGTGTGTTGCTTCGGGATATTTTGGAAGCAAAACGTATAATAGTAAGAACAAAGTCCGGAGACGCACCTCTGTGTTTTCCTCCTCGGAGCTGAAGCGAGGCAGAGCCGACGTCTTCCTCAGCCGAACTCCAAACGGATTGTCGGGGTTTCCCTCCATCACCATGGAGCTCTCTGTAGGAGGGAGAGTGGAAAAGTTAGTCTGTGGTTTAGATTCCTTTTAACTCCAAAGGACGAGTTCACCTCATTTGACATGCAGCAGACATAATATAAAACGTGGAAGGAAAATAGTTACTTTGGAACTCAAGAAGAACATGTAAATTCAACCTGATGCTAAGTCCTGCCTTCAAATATGAAAAGAAAACATATGGTCGTTTCAGAGAGAGCCAGTACAGAATATTACACAGACACTGATGCAATTCATATGCATGTTTTTGCAACAAATGTATGTTATTTAATGTACGTATACATATTGATTTTTTTTAAGCAATATATCTGCTGTTTGATTCTTTGTTTGGTTGTGTAAAGAATATAAAAAATATTATTTAAGAAAATAAAGAAATCGTAAAAAATATACATCAGCAAATTAAATTGTATTGAAAAAAGACCAAGAATAAGACAAGTAGTGCGTAATAATATAATCATAACTATTATAAAAAAAAGAAAAAGAGAAGAATAAAATCAAAAAACAACAGCAACTTCGATTTCAGAGACCAATCAAAAACCCAGAAACAAAAACGTCCATGATGTTCTTTTGGACACATTTGACGTCCTCACCTTCTGTGCTTGCAGCAGCTGGGGTCTGCGGATGATTGGATGATGACGACGTGGTGGTGGGGGTCCCTGCGTTCCTCGCTCTTCCCGGGCTCAACACCACTTCAACCTTCGCCGGACTTGCTGGCTCTGCTTTCCCTTTACTGACCTCCACCTCTTGGGGCCTTGCGTCAGAGGACGATGAAGATGTGGTTTGGGAGGAAGGAGGTGTGGAACTCTCCTCTGCGTCCCCGACAGACAGCGACCTCTGCGAGGCGGGGGTGATGGTGAAGCGGGTGGGGCTGGACACCTGGTTGACCTCTTCCTCCACAGAGACAGGAAGTGTAGCTTCCTCCTCGAGAGCTGACTGTTTCTCTTCTTCTACTGTTTCCACATTATCTTCTGTTTCTGCGTTCTGCTCCTCAGCTTCTTGAGGCGTCTCACTTTCTTTGGGCTGTGTGTCAGGTGGGGACTTTGGGAAGAAAGATGGGGCCTTCTCTGAGCTCGGAGAGAGTAGATTAATGTGGATGGTGGAGGTCTTGCTGGGAGAGATGCTTCCACTCTCAGGTGACGGAGGCTCGTGGTGTGATTCAGGGAGAGACAAAGAAGACGGCTTGACAGAAACTTCTTCTGTTTGTTCTTTTTCCACTTGCTTCATGTCTGAATGTGGTGTTTCTCCACCTTCTTCCTGCAGGTTTAGCTCACTTTGATCTGCTTCACCATCTTCCTCTTGCTCCGATTTTTCCATGTTGATGTCTATGACTTCCTCCATCCTCTCTTCTCCATCTTCCCTCTCCTCTTCTATGCTTTGATCAGAAGCTACATGACTTTCATGCACCTGATCATCCATCGCTTCACCATCATCTCCAACCACAACAACTACACCCTCATCTTCCTCCTGCAGCTGTATGTCATCATGAGCTGCATCAGGAAACGCCTCCGTCCTCTCTTCTGCGTCGTCGCTCTCTTCCTCTATTGCTTCCTCTGCTTCCTCTACTCTCTCCTCTTCTTCTTCCTTCACCTCCACCTCTTGCTCTTCCACCTCTGGTTCTTTCTTCAGCTCAATGGCCTCCTCCTCCCCCTCACTCGCTTCTTCTCCTCTTCCCTCTTCCTCTGCCTTGTTTACGGTGTTTCCTGTATCATTTTGTTCCTCGGGTTCATCTTCTTCTGCGTTCTCTTCCTCTTCTCGCTGGAAAATAAAGCACAGAGGAATATAAGGAAAGTAGAGATTGTTTTTGTAACCACAGAGAATACAGTTAGCTAAGGAGAGGTGGAGCATTTAGTTGCCAAAGAGCCAGATATTTCTGGTGGAGACCAAAAACAGAGATTAAAGGAGGGTGAATTTTGGGTGAACAGAAACACGACTTGAATGAATGCTAATGTTGCTTCATGTCTGCTGGTTGTGTAGATCTGTAGTTAGCATGCTCTCCTTAACAACTTTACACGGCGATATTGCAGTATGTCAATGTTACAAATATGTGTTTACAAATATATTTTGCTACCACCCAAAATGGCCGAAATGGTTTATGATTTTGGAGTTTTAATATGATACCGACATCAACAAATATAGAAATCATACCAATAAAACATAACATTTGGTTTCATAGCTTTTTTTCCTCTGAGCAGTTGTGAAAAAAGGTTTTGCTGGGATCCTTCATTAAATTACTCTTTTTCCAAAAGTTACATTTTTGTAAAAAAAATTGGAAAGAAAATATATTGGCAGGTGAATTTCGGTTGATGAGCACATATTTAGTGTTTGTTGTTGTAATACCATTTCTGACCACAAGAGGCCGATATGCAACATCCTCAGATGTTTTTTTCCAGGTGCGTTTTAATTTCTCTATGCCCTCTCTTATTATTAGAGGGTATATTGATATAATTCAGATACATTTCTAGGCAAAGAAAAGCATGCCAGGAAAATGAAATAACTTGCCAACACCTGTTAAGGACCTTGTGTTCAGAGCACATCGAAAAATGTAAACTCATGAATCATGAATGCTAAAAGTTTAGAACATGGGCCCTTTCTCATTTCATCAAATCCCCCTCCTCGACTCCTCGGTCCTCCGGTAATGACCCGGAAATAGATTTCAGCGCCATTTTGAAGGACATCTCATTTATCTAAATGCACTTCGAGGACCGAGCATCGAGGAGGCTCTCTGGAGGAGCTCTAACCGAGGATACACTGATGGGTCCTCCACGGCTCCTCCATGGATGCATTTCCGGCAACAGTGATGTTTCAAAGAGTCGTGACTCACGGCCGGACTTATCTCAGCCAATGACAGCTCTGCATGCATCCCCTGGATATTATTTTTAACTGCTTGAATCGCGCAACGCGATGTTTACAATGAGAACAGCTGTGAGGTCCGTGCAGAAAGCAGAGCAGTGTGTAAAATATATATCACTCAGTATAACAGGCCTACATTACTCTCTCAATTTTTATGCTGTAGTTTAGTAGATATCTACAAACAAAGAGTCGATATTTTTCTAAAACTATTTAGTGCTTCACATAATAAAAACAGCTGTAGCCTGATTATATGCTTTAGGAGCTGTAGGTGCGTGTTGTACTGTGTGTGTGTTGTACTGTGTGTAGATGCGGCCGACCAACAGGTCTCAGTTGGTTTGGTGTCCTCTGCTTACTTTTAATACTTGTAAATAAAACTTTTGGCCCGTAATTTATTTTCTTCATTGTAGCGACCAGAGAGGGGAGAGGGAGGGGGGGGGGGGGATATATCCAGTCTCTGATAGTGTTACGTTATGAGAGTGCTCTCATACTTGTTTGAATCTGAAATTGTATATATATATATAAATATAAATATATATATGTGTGTGTGTCCACATCTGTAGCCTGTTATTGTCTCATTATACCCTAGTGTCAATGAATTAATCATCATCATGAACACAGTCCTGTCCATCAGACAGCTGAGTGCTGCTGTCATCATTAATGGACGTCTCTTTAAAATGACGGCTCAGAGGAGAGGAGTTCTCATTTCTCTAACCGCCTGCTGCTTCCCCTCCTCTCCTCGGTTCCTCCTCAGTCCTCCGCTCGCATCTCCTGTGGGCGGGACTAAGTCTCGAGGATAGGAGGGGAACCGAGGAGGGGAATTAGAGAAATGAGAAACCTTCATGGTGTAGTGTTGCACTAGTGGCCGAAACAAGTATTACAACAACAAAACACCTAAAATGCTCTTTAGAAAAGCATATGATCAAGGTTCCTGCATGAGGCCCATTGTGTTCGATACAAAACAATCACCATTTTGAGAAATGAGTAAGAAATACATACGCAGTATTGACTGACTTCTTCCACCACTAGCTCCTCTTCCTCTAAGGCTGCTTCTTCCTTAACTTCCATGCTCTCCTCTTGTTCAACATCTTGATAAGAAGCAGTGCTTAAAGTGGAAACCTCTTCCTGTGAAGACTGATGTGACTGGATGGAGTCAACAGGAGCAGCCTGATAACCAACAGGCTCCACCACCTCTTCCTCTTCTTCTTCCTCCACCTCCTCTCCTTCCATCTCTACGACTTCTCTTTCCTTCTCCTCCTCCTTTATTTCCAGGTCGACCCCTTCAGTCATCCGTGAGCAAGATGCAAGGGGAGTTT
The DNA here is from genome assembly GCA_902827135.1 of Harpagifer antarcticus. Classification (NCBI taxonomy): domain Eukaryota; kingdom Metazoa; phylum Chordata; class Actinopteri; order Perciformes; family Harpagiferidae; genus Harpagifer; species Harpagifer antarcticus. The sequence continues at coordinate 3,034,614 of CADEHL010001042.1, read as the reverse complement.
TCAGGGAGCTCAGCACTTCCTGTAAGAAGGAGCTTTCCTCCTCCTCCCTGTTCTCCTGGATTCCATCTTCTTCTCCGCTCAAGTCAACCTCCTCCGCTCCAAAGGTGATGCTCAGAGGGTCGAGCAGATACTCTTTAGGACCAGCAGGGGGCTCCGGCGTGGCTCTGTAAGCAGATATCAAGGAGTCAGATTGTTAGAATGAGGAAACAGAGACAGACAGGAAGTGGAGAGAACATGGGGGAAATGATGTGTAATCACCCGGGACTGTCCGGAGAGGAGGCTCTGGAGCCGGGCCCGGAGGAGGGCAGGGGCCTGGTGTCCGGGGATTCCTCCTCTGGGAGTCTCAGCTCCGTAAGAGAGGAAGTGTCCGGGCCGTGAGAAACTTCCTGTTCTGCTTCACACTCGTCCTCCTCCTCATCGCTCAGTCTGGAATGCTCCTCCTCCTCCTCCTCCTCCTCCTCCTCCTCCTCCTCCTCCTCCTCCTCCTCCTCCTCCTCCTCCTCCTCCTCCTCCTCCTCATCCCTCTCCTCCTTTGGTTTCAGCTCATCAGCTCTTACACCTGGACCACAGACAGAGGCAAAGGTCTCAGAGGTCAAGCTGATGATACACTGGCAGCAAGTATATGGAAGTCTATAGATGCCAATGTTACAGTGAAATAATTTTCTTAAATAAAGTTACATTATCCTATTTGTGCGGCAGATGTTTGACAAAATTGAAAAAAGTCATTTTATTCTTAAATAATAATAATTAATCATTATAATAATAATTTAATATTTTCCATCAGGGCATAGTTTATTTAAAGCAATCTAATTTGGAGGTTTAGTTTGCAAATTGCATGCACATTTTAAGAATTTTTTTTTTTTTTAAAAACACAAGTTGTTTTAATTTGATTATATCATTGAATTTGAAACACTGGCAGTGAGAATCTTCCATACATGCAGAGTCAACCATTTTGATACAAAAAAAGAAGATGGAGTAGAATCGAGCAGAGCAGGAAGTGTTCTGACCTTCTGCTGGATTCTCTTGATCTTGCTCCTCTGCTGTTATGGAGGCATTCAGTGTCCCGTCCAACACAGAGTGTCCCTCTGATTTCAACTCCAGCCTCTACATAGACACAAAACATTTACAAAGAAATACTCTTTATCAGTTACAACCATGAGCTGGTATGTTTTCCTAAACTAAAAGAGGCACATTTCAGTCGCGAAATCTGCTTAAGTGCTTAAGGCACTGGCTCTATCGCTGGCACAATCAGGTAACATGATCATTACCACATCATGTATACCTATCATGTTGTGATTGGATGAAGAGGATCCGTCAGTCAATGCTTCAACTTTCTCTAGGAGAAGTCCAACAAACTACGGCAGGAATTACGTGTTTCAGTAATCCAACCCAAGAGTTTGCATCACACTGGTTCCATCGACAAAAAGCTAATGTGATTTCTCCATTATATGAAAGTTATTGTGAAAAACATTTATGATGCTTTCCTACTTACTCTGATGCTGTACCTTTTATATAAGTTTAAAGCTAACGTTAGGATTTAAAATAACTATTTCAGGGTCCCTGAGTAGATGAGTTTCACTGTTTTTTTAACAAGCAAACAGCAAATTAAGCTATTTTTTTTAAGACAAGTTGAAGCTCCAAGTTGTGGGTATTTATGGAATTATTCTATATTGTAGAACATAAAGTACACATCTGTTGAGCTTCATTCAGGTATTTATCCAAACACCCCTTGACTTGGGGATTAAGAACCCTGACATGCAAAACATGACTAAATCCTAGTTTTCTCAATGAAGATGGAGACATTGATACAAAAATGATCATATAAGTAAAATAAAAAAAGCCCATGTTAGCCAATGAAAAAAACGACATCATTAGTCAATATATTAGTTAAAGGTCCCCTAATATACTGTTTTTCATCAATATATTAGATATATACAAAACAAAACCTTGGTTGGTTATTGGCTAATGGTTACACAAGCCAAAAAAAACATTATGACATCATACAGTGGCCAAAATCTGATTTTCAGACAGGTTTCTATATAAATGGATCAGGACAAAAAGTGAGGGAATCTTTTTTCCCTGAAACTTTCAGAATGTTTTTACACAAAGGGGACACATGTACAAAATACATGAAAAAGTGGATTTTGCATAATAGATGACCTTTAAAATTGGTCAGTAAAATGTTATGATAGGACCAAAGTTTAAACAAACCGCTTTGATAATTAACAGTATTGGGTTGCGAGAGTGTATTTGCTGATGTTTGTGTGTTTGTATTGATGTCTTACAGAGACGTGTTTCCTCCTGTTGCAGGCTTTGTGTCTCAGGCCCAGCTTGTGTTTGGCAGCAGAGTTATCCAGACAGCCGAAGGGGCTAGCCGGCTGGCTGAAGTCCCCCGGGACCACCAGAGGACTCACTGCTCTGCTGGAGCCCGACCAGGACTGCTGGAGAGAGGACACAGAGGGTCACTGATTACTGAGTAACAGGGAAACACTCACAGGTAGAGTCGATTGTGATAAAAAGGTGGAGTTTCCCTTAAACGATGAGATACGGAAACCAGTGGGGGGAGGGGGGTCCAGCTGAATAAATATTAGCTGTACTTCTCCGCAGCACCAACACTTACTCTGTCATCACTGGAGAAGTATCCCTCTCACATTTTCCCTTGCTTCAACAATACATCTTAGAGACGTTTCCCTTTTCTCATCCATTATCCACACAAAAAGTCGAAATGATTCAGTTTGACATCTCGACACTTCATGGGATTTATTATAACTTTTTTGTACAACTGCCAACGGTAATCATGACTCTCCTAGTCACAACTTTTGAATGAAATTACCTTTTTATTATTATTTTCATTGTTGGCAGACAGAGGATTTACAGACATAAATAAGAAGAATCCAGGTTTTAAAGCGGCCATATTTTGCTAATTGTCTTGTTCATATTTGTATTTTTTTCCTCTACTGGGATATGTTTCCATGCTTTAATGTTCAAAAAAGGTCTTTATTTTTCTCATACTATTTTAACCAGATTCATAGATAAATAAATAACTAAGAGCCGCCAAAAAAGAACTCTACATGAAGATATATTGAGTTCTTTCCACATACAATGTACTTCTTAATCCATTGTATTGGGTTTCTTGGCAGAAGTTTCAGAGATTAATATCTCCATAAACAACAGTAAATTAAACTAAAGCTATTAGCATGGTAGATACCACTAGAGGTCATATGACACGATTATGATTTGGAAGAACTCAACATTTAAAACTCACATTATTGCCTGATTTTGATTAAAACGCATAACTAGACTGAGGGATGGTGAGACAGCTAAAGAGACATAATCCCGTTTTTAATTTGTCAACATCTAGATTTCTGTTTATCGAGCTTTATGTATGTGTGTGTGTGTGTGGGTGTGTGTGTGTCTGTGCATGTCTGTGTCTGAGAGAGAGAGAGAGGCGGGTTAAAGCAGAAACTCTATAACTACAAGCAGACACGCTGACTGCCAGAGAAACCATTGGAATGCACTCTGAAGACACACACCCACACACACACACACACACACACACACACACACACACACACACACACACACACACACACACACACACACACACACACACACACACACACACACACACACACACACACACACACACACACACACACACACACACACACACACACACACACACACACACACACACACACACACACACACACACACACACACACACACACACACACACACACACACACACACACACACACACACACACACACACACACACACCACACACACACACACACACACACACACACACACACACACACACACACACACACACACACACACACACACACACACACACACACACACACACACACACGACTTCAGGGGACATTACATTGATTTACATGCATTTCCTGGAGACTTATCCTAACCATAACCAACACATGCCTAACCCTAACCCTTATCCTAAACCTAATCCTAACCAAGTCTTCACCCCTAAAATGAATGATTCCCCTCATGGGGACCTCCAATTTGTCCCCATAAGGGAGGCGAGTCCCCACACGTGACTCTATAAACAGATTTAGGTCCCCACAAGTATAGTAATGCTAGGCCACACACCCACCCGTCCACCCACCCGTCCCCCCCCCCAACACACCCACCCACCACCCACCCACACACCAACACACCACACCACACACACACACACACACACACACACACACACACACACACACACACACACACACACACACACACACACACACACACACACACACAACACCACACACACACACACACACACCACACACACACACACACACACACACACACACACACACACACACACACACACACACACACACACACACACACACACACACACACACACACACACACACACACACACACACACACACACACACACACACACACACACACACACACACACACACACACACACACCACACACACACACACACACACACACACACAGCTGTTTACTCTGCAGCTGATACAGTATGTGTTTTTGTTTTGAATTTACTGTCCTACCAAAGCTGCGTCTAAAGTGTCCTCTAAACTTCCTATCACACAAAGCCAAAGTATAACATTAAAGATCCATTTCAGTTTTAGTAAAGTCAAGTTTAACTAATGTGTTTGAAGGACTGCTTATTTCAGTAACTCCATTTACAGTTTTCTGTTTACACATCCAGCAAGAACATAGCAAAATTAGCATTAGTTTGTGGGAACATGAAAAATCTGAGAGTTCTGTTTTGGTCACTGTACTTTCGGAAATATCTGGCTCCTTAGAAGCTAAATCTGAACATCTTCCCCACTAAACGGCTGCATAGGCTTATTACAACCCATATTTACTTTAATTGTTAGGAGGCAACCTCTAGGACCATAGTAATTATGCTGGCAGCATAGAAGCAAGTCAGGTGAAGTTGTAGTAAGAGCAACAAAGTTGGCGTAGGAGATTGGAGCAGCTGGATGGGTCAAACATACAGTGGGGCAAAAAAGTATTTAGTCAGCCACCAATTGTGCAAGTTCTCCCACTTAAAAAGATGAGAGAGGCCTGTAATTTTCATGCTAGGTACACTTCAACTATGAGAGACAGAATGGGGGGAAAGAATCCAGGAAATCACATTGTAGGATTTTTAATGAATTCATTGGTAAATTCCTCGGTAAAATAAGTATTTGGTCACCTACAAACAAACAAGATTTCTGGCTCTCACAGACCTGTAACTTCTTCTTTAAGAGCCTCCTCTGTCCTCCACTGGTTAACTGTATTAATGGCACCTGTTTGAACTCGTTGTCAGTATAAAAGACACCTGTCCACAACCTCAAACAGTCACACTCCACACTCCACTATGGCCAAGACCAAAGAGCTGTCAAAGGACATCAGAAACAAAATTGTAGACCTGCACCAGGCTGGAAGACTGAATCTGCAATAGGTAAGCAGCTTGGTGTGAAGAAATCAACTGTGGGAGCAATTATTAGAAAATGGAAGACATACAAGACCACTGATAATCTCCCTCGATCTGGGGCTCCACGCAAGATCTCACCCGTGGGGTCAAAATGATCACAAGAACGGAGAGCAAAAATCCCAGAACCACACGGGGGGACCTAGTCAATGACCTGCAGAGAGCTGGGACCAAAGTAACAAAGGCTACCATCAGTAACACACTACGCCGCCAGGGACTCAAATCCTGCAGTGCCAGACGTGTTCCCCTGCTTAAGCCAGTACATGTCCAGGCCCGTCTGAAGTGTGCTAGAGAGCATTTAGATGATCCAGAAGAGGATTGGGAGAATGTCATATGGTCAGATGAAACCAAAATAGAACTTTTTGGTAAAAACTCAACTAGACGTGTTTGGAGGAGAAAGAATGCTGAGTTGCATCCAAAGAACACCATACCTACTGTGAAACATGGGGGTGGAAACATCATGCTTTGGGGCTGTTTTTCTGCAAAGGGACCAGGACGACTGATCCGTGTGAAGGAAAGAATGAATGGGGCCATGTATCGTGAGATTTTGAGTGACAACCTCCTTCCATCAGCAAGGGCATTGAAGATGAAACGTGGCTGGGTCTTTCAGCATGACAATGATCCCAAACACACCTCCCTGGCAACGAAGGAGTGGCTTCGTAAGAAGTATTTCAAGGTCCTGGAGTGGCCTAGCCAGTCTCCAGATCTTAACCCCATAGAAAATCTTTGGAGGGAGTTGAAAGTCCGTGTTGCCCAGCGACAGCCCCAAAACATCACTGCTCTAGAGGAGATCTGCATGGAGGAATGGGCCAAAAATACCAGCAACAGTGTGTGAAAACCTTGTGAAGACTTACAGAAAACGTTTGACCTCTGTCATTGCCAACAAAGGGTATATAACAAAGTATTGAGATAAACTTTTGTTATTGACCAAATACTTATTTTCCACCATAATTTGCAAATAACTTCTTTAAAAATCAGACAATGTGATTTTCTGGATTTTTTTTTCTCATTCTGTCTCTCATAGTTGAGGTACACCTAGGATGACAATTACAGGCCTCTCTCATCTTTTTAAGTGGGAGAACTTGCACAATTGGTGGCTGACTAAATACTTTTTTGCCCCACTGTATGTCCCATATATAAATCTATTATTTCTCACTTACTTTTGTAATGAAAATACTTACTTACTTCACGAACATAAAACACCTAAATTACGTACGTAAAGCGAACCAACACAGGGACTTTCACCCAAGAGACCCCTCTTTGTGTCCAAGTCAACATTTAGTTATTTAGTTTTAGTTACTTTAGTACTTAACTTATATAAAATAACTTACGTTATATAACAAACAATGATCATACCCTAAACCTAACCAAGTACCTTCTGATTCAATTCACAACACTCTTTTTTAAAACTGAGTGAGAACACAAAATCTGCCAGTCGTTGTTTTATATGGTGGCCGATGGACGATGCACACACGCTACATCGGCCCAAAACACTTGAATTAGGAGAAATGCGCTGCAGCTTTAGAAACAATGCAAACGCTAAAAACACAAATGTGTCAAAATACATGCAAATGAAGAAACATCTTCATCAACTTGACAATACATGCCCAGCATTTAGAAAACATTCACCAACGCAGCATTTGCTAAAAGCGCTGCATAAACGAAACACTGCAAATAAAAAACGCTGCAAGAAGCTCAAAACACAAAGAGACTAAAAAGTGATGCACACCTCTGTGGCCAACTGTCACTGTTAGCAGAGTTAGCCTGTTTCTTAATGGTAAGTCTTTGTCAATATGAAATGACCAGGTTAACTACGTTAGCTAGCTAGCTTACAGCCAATCTGCAATAATATTGGAATGAATAATGCGATCGGATTGTTAAGATAAAATAATAATAAGTGATTGTTGGCCAACTTTAAAATCCCCAAACGTCAACAAGCGCTCCGTCCCAGATGTGTGCATCACTTTTTAGTGTATCAGATACAGTTGTGTTTTGGGCTTCCTGCTGTTTCCATGCAGACTAGTCTTCATGAAGTTGGTGAATATTGTTGGTGAACATGTGTTGTCTAGTGGATAAAGATGTTTCTTCATTTGCATGTGTTTTGGCACATTTGTGTTTTTATATTTCGATCGATTCAGACATTTTAGTCATTTCTCCTAATGGAAGTGTTTTGGGCCCTTGTGACGTTTTTGCACCTGTTGGCCACCGTAGTTTTGGGAATCAATGACGAAAAAACATATTTGTTAATAAGTCTGTGAAAGGTATAAGGGCGTGTTGAAAAATACTGATCAGCTTTAACACCCAGAGTAAAAACAAAGTCCTTTATTAAAATCTCAAAGCCACTCAATGAGCCTCCATCTGTTATTGACAGTATATATGAAAACAGACTGACCCAGACCCATACCCAATCTGACTTGAATTTTTTTGTTGCCTAGCTACAACCATATGGTTGCCCTGCAATGACATTAAAGTTAATTTTCAGGTGAAAATCTAAATCTGTGTCTCTGTGAAGTCTGTGAGTTCTCAGTGAGTGGAAAATCTCAAAAAGAAAGTGCCACTGTGACTGCAATTCATAAGTCACTGCAGTCCTCTTTGACCACATTCCTTTGTGAGGAATGCACTTTAAAAGGGATATTTCCAGGTTTTGTGCGCATGTCTTTGTAGCGGGTCATTTGTGGTCCTTTTAGCGGGTAAATCACTAGCCAAAGACCCATCTGAAATGGCTATAACGGCACTATCATTAAATTCTCATTTGTCATACTTAGCTGACTGTGCTTTTTGCCCACATTATAGCCAGTGAGGCTAAAAGGATACTCAAGTTATTATAGGACATTTTCCATATCGCAAATTGGTACTCTCCATCAGAAAAGTACTTAGCAGAAGGAATTATTTTTATCCGACAGTGGTGTTAGTTGGCTTGAGGCACATTTCAGGTCACATGGGCTAAAGCACAAACACTCATACAAACAGCAATTAGAGGAGGGAGAAAGAAGTGACGCAACAAAGAAAGAAAGGGTCAATAAAACTAGGAAAAGGAAAAAGAGCAAGAGGTCAATTTGCACGCCTTTTATTTAGTCATGTTTCAGTGATTAGATTGGATCATAAGATGTTTTTACTATCGAATTCACATGAGATGACTTGAATGGGGAAGGGGTTATATTCACTCACTGTCATTTGTTTCTATGATAGCACCCAACCCAGTCTCACAGCATTTCGTGTTATAGTCACAACATTTAATCTATTGATTTGTGTTCACCAACACGAATTTCTCCTTTTTTTCGTGTCACACAGAACGATTTTAAAAACAATGTATTTCTATTGGTAGTGTGTTTCGTGCATGCACCACGTCTTTTTGTCCGGTCGGGTCTTGGAAGACCGGAAGCTGTGTGGTTCATAAAAACATGTTCTTACTCAATATCAAGCCACAATTATTGTTTTTGATTTTAAATCGTATAATGTCTGACTTTTTTTGCTGTCAATGAGGAAAATAAATGGGGCTTAGAGCCTCAGAATACTGAAATCTGTATTTACAAAAAAGAATGTCCTTCTAATTTGTTATTCTTTTCTAAATAACACACTGTTATTATTTTCTAAATAACACACTGTTATTTACTCAACAATAACACACAATTATCCTTGTTTTTATTTATTTGTTTAATTCTATAATCTCTGGCTTTTTTGCCGTCCGTCAGGAACTGAATTTCAAAATAAAATAACCGGAAACAGATACACACCCACTGAACTGATTACCCAAGATCCTCAGCTATGGTTGAAGCTCAGTGATTGGATTGTTTAGCCGCAATGCACGTTGGGATATGGTGTTAATGCGATATGAAATCCGAAAAACATTTAAAAAAAGAAAAGAAAAGAATACTTTATTCCGAGTCTGCTTGCTTTTTCTCCTTCGAAGTCATCACATAATGGCATTGTAATACACGGTTCGGCTGCATTAAATATTACACATCTGCCGTAGTTCTTTATTTATAGAGCCCTGATTAGAAGACTTCTAGACAAACTGGAAGAACTGCCACCAAAACTGAATATGTGACGTGGATCATAGATATATCAACAATTAAACAACATCTTCAATTTCTCTTCACACAATACGTCTCCTTGCAGTATCAACATTAATTCGGCTGACTTTTATATTTGATCCAATTGGTAGATAGGTTATATTTACACAATAACGGTGCACAGCTGATATAAAAGGACATGTAGTTTTTAAAGATATTACTGATTTTCTTTTAATATAAGAATGTAAATACTGAGTTGAGAGAATAGTGAGGGGTTTTGGGTGATGGGAGACACATCTATGGAATCAGAATTTCAATAGCTTACCATTAAATGACGGATATACCTTTCTGTCTGTGATGTTTTACAAATCAGATATTAATGTGTAGAAGTAAAACATGCAAAATAATATAACAATATACTTTAAAATTATGTAAAAACATGAATAAAACTACACATCTTCAGATGTTATACATACAGTGGCGACTGGTCATTAGGGGCAGGTGGGGCACAGCCCCACCTAGTGTCAGTAGAAAGTATTAAAATAATGATTAATAAATTAAAATATATATAAAATATATTTTAAGATCATGTTTAATCATCTGATTCGTCTGTACAGTGCTGTTTTAGTATGTGTTCTTCTAATTAGTGTCTACAGTGTGTGCCTCTTTAGCTGTTTAGAGCCATGTGGGACAAAACCCGATCCTGCCCCTCCCTCTCACTGTCTAAGTGAACGGTGACTGTAAAAACTACACTGCGCATGCTCAGAGTATTTTCCTATTGAATGTGTGTGGCAAAAAATAATGACCATAGGGGCATAGAGCTGCCATCCCCACCATACGTCATCTCACATAATTCAGAGCTGATTGGCTGTAAGTACGTGTGCCGCGAAAAGTGTGGTGTGTGAAGAGGAGGAGAGAGACGCGCTCTAAAACCAGGAAGTAAGCTGCACATGGGTTCCCTCCACAAAAAAGCAATGAGATTTCTCCATGGGATTTTAGAAAATAGCTCCAAATAAGATCTGTGGGAAACGTAGCTGTTAGATAAATGTACGTTTTGTTCAGCCGGATAATATCCACATGTCTACCCTACTTTTATCATTTTCGAATCATAAATCTATCGATTAGATTTATGATAGACTTTTGAAACTACAAGAACATAAGGAGGACTTTTACAAAAAAGTAATAGAGATTTTTGTCCAGAAGGATAGGCAAATGAACTTCATCTTCAAGTCAAGGTAAGACCACAATTTTATTGAAAATGGGATCTTACTAAGGCCCAATCCCAAACCACTCCCTCGACTCTACCCCTCCGTGATGGAGTGAACTTCCTCTGTAGCCAAACTCACAGCTCAACGAGGCTCCCTCCTGTCAGATGAAGGGAGTAAACACAGCAGCAAGCTTTGGGACGGCTTCCCCTCTCTCCGGCAGAAACAGGAAATGCCGTAACTGTATGTAACAACGGTTTCAAATCAGCATCTCTTAGACAAAAAGTTTAAATGAATAACTCAAATAAAACTCCAAACATCTTTCATTGTGTTTCAAAGCTCTTTAGTTTTAAACCTGATGTTTATAAGCTTCTTAGTTTTTGCAACAATCTGTAAATATACCCAACTTTATAATAAAATGCACACATTTACCTTTTTCTAGACTAAACACAGGTATGATCCTAAGTAAAAACATATGAGGTTATCATGAGGTTGTTAACATCGCAATTTATCAGTGGATGTTTGCTGGAACTACTTGTAAACAGCGTGTTTCCTGACGGACACACACAGCGTGACTCCGGTCAGGTAGAGACCGGTCTCAAGTCAGCATCGCTGCAGACTTGCTGTTTGAGGGCTTGATAGCCCACTCCCCCTCCACACTCGTTGCTTTGGAACAGCCCTCAATATGGCGTACCCTCGCGTGAACGCGCAAACGGAGGGGTAGGGTGTAGGGGTAGGGTGTAGGGGTAGGGTGTAGGGGGCGGTTTGGGAATGGGCCTAAGAGAGAACAATTCAATATTTAAATGATAAAATTACATTTTTTGGGTATTCTTCTGTTGAACTGTCTGTTAAAATTAATTGAAGCATCAGACAAAAAAAGCTTTTGAAAATAATATTATATTTTGATTTAGGTCAAAATATAATATTTGTAAACCGGAAGAGTCAGTGCCAGTGCCTCACCAGCCATGAACCTCACTGCAGAAGCTTATATATAGACATCTAAGTTTTGTGTGCCCCACCACTTTGGCACATATAGAAACGCCACTGTATACATACATAAGTGTCCTACACTAATAATACAAAGTTATTATGGCATTGTATGCTGTGTGCACTGCCTAGTGGTTAAAGCACGTTATTGAATTATTTTTTTAATATGTTATATTTGATGAAAAGAATATTAAGAGTACATACTTTCATAGGGGGAAAGTAGAAGGTCAATGATAGAAATATAGAATATAAAAAATCAAGAAGATACTGTAAGTGATCTCTACAATAAAACAGTTTAGTGCAGGATGTACAAAGATATTAATATGAGGATGTGCAAAACAGAAAACAAGAATTAACCTTTATTCAAACATTAAAGAATACTTTAGGTTAAGGCCTTCTTTTAAATAAGAAAAAAGCTTTGGGGGGTATCTATCAACAGATAAATATTAAGCCTGACAAAGTACTTAACATCTAATATATTGCTTTCCTGCAATGTTAACTATGTTGAAGCACTTATTTTAACTGATATTATATGAATTATACTCTTATGTATGGAGATAGAATAAGAAATGTGCAGAATATGACAGTTTAATGGTGGAGGTATCCACACATATTGATAGATGTCTTGTAATGCACTGTTGAGGAACCTGTGACCCAAGTTTTTCATTCATTGGATAACTACACTGTAGTTGTGTATAATATGATATGTCAATAAACGTTTGAAAATCTTGAAAGGGATGTGCAAAATAACCACTATATACAGTTTTTAAGAAACAATTAGAGAATAACGAGTAATGAATATGATTTATAGGGATCTGCTTTTAAAATGGTTCTTTGTGACACGAAAAAAAGGGGAAAATCGTGTTGGTGAACACGAATCAATAGATTAAATGTTGTGACTATAACACGAAATGCCGTGAGACTGAGTTGTAGCACCACATATTGGAGTTTAGAAGTGGATCATCTTGGAGGATGATGGAAAGCAGTGATGTACAGTTGCAATTTAGAAAGTTACATCGTCAGTAAATTCAACACGTGTGAAACATATTAAATTCTTCATGGCAGTCATTTTGTTTGTCTTTGGGAGTTTATCTGTCCCCATGTGAAAAAACCCTCCAATAATTATTAATTAAGCATTAAAGATGGCATAAAGAAGCTAGCAGAGAGTTATTTGAGTTTCCTGTACAAACACAGGATATTTATTGTTTACAGCACAGCATTATTCCTAAAGACGGATTTACATAAAACATTATGCAAACATTACATTTGCTCTTTGCTCACCGTGAGGTTGGGCACAGAGCCTTGCATTGAAAACAGCAAGTTAAGTTTTATGTTTTTATGGTTACCTCCGCTGCTAGCTTACAACAATACATTAGCACTACGCCGGTAGCTGTTTAATAAAACAACTAACCATGATATCTCCATATTTGATTGTTTCCACTGTACCTTTGTGAGCGATGATAACATCATTGTCACTACATCAGGTCAACACATTGTATTGCACAGAATAATGGTTCCTGTTTCAGAAATATACCTTTGTGTATGCTACCTACAGTGCTAGCAACAGTCAGTGGAAATGTTACTAAGCTACCTAGCATGAATAAAGATATGATAAAAATAATATCAACATCTATTTTGAATTCAACAGAACTTAAAAGGGGCACACATTTTCTACTTTATTTGTCCAATTAAGTTGTAAAAAGCCTTTTGTGTCTCCAGAGGAAGGTGTGTAAAGTCTGATTAACTCATGTTTAAACTTTGTCCTTTAAAGTCTGGTTAGTTGGCTATGACGAGTACAATTTTGAAATCAAAATATCCGACCATTTTATAGGAGTGCAAACTGAATTGGTGGTGTGTTTGTTTACCTGGTCATCGCCACTGTCTACTCCCTCCAGACTCATGCGGCTGTTCCTCTGAGCCTTATTCTGACATGAAGAGACAAAATCACTGTTAGCAGCGCCGTCTGAAAATAGCATTCAGGTATACTGCAGGGTGGGACATCACTCAATAATGTGTTACCATGACTGTGTGAAGCGCGTTGTATTCAGGGGGACTACAGGGCAGGCCGTCGTCCTCAGACGTGGTTCCAGCATCGTCCGCTCTCTTCACACACATGATGGATGGAGGAGAGCCCAGTCTGATGGCCTGCTTCAGCTGGAGCTGCAGAAAAAAAACAAGATATTTGTGTTTGTACATGTGTGTCATCTACTGATCAAAACACCTGATTAAGAATGAAAAGACTTGGCCAGACTTGTAGATATTACTGCAGGAAGTGAATGTTATTTCCCAGGTATTTGTGTGTGTGTGTCAGTATGTGTGCATTTGGCGATGGAGAAGAGCCAAATCTGACAGCCTGTTTAACTACAGCTAGAAAGTAGCAAAGGTGTGTTTGACTAAACATTTTTGTGTTTTCAAAGTGTCCCTTCTTTGCAGCCTGAAAATCCCCACTAATGTAGAGTATGATTAACAGAGAATGACTTGTCAGCTGGCACTCAAGATATAAAGTGTTTATTTTAGGCTTTTCCGTGTGTGTGTGTGTGTGTGTGTGTGTATGTGTGTGTGTGTGTGTGTGTATGTGTGTGTGTGTATGTGTGTGTGTGTGTGTGTGTGTGTGTGTGTGTAAGGTATCACAGAAACTCAAACTATCAGACTTTTTATCTCCATTTTACGTGTTGCCCTGTAACAGTCACTCAAGGACTCCTGTGCAAAGCAAACACTGGACAATGCAGCTTTTCTTTAGCCGACTGGACACTGGCACACACACCAAGACCTTGACTGAAAGACACCGACCCCTGCATTTCTCAATGATAGTATTATATTTTGTTACTGTAACACACTGAGAAACAGATAGAAGCTCCAGCTAAAACAAGGACATCGCAACGTCTTAGCTAACCATTAGCAGCTGTGTTTGGAAGCTAAACTGGCTAATCATTGAAATTCAGTGTATTGCTAATTTTGGAGTGTAAACGGATTATATAACATTACAACATGTTTTACATCTTCATCAAATATGACTTGAATCCAGACAAAATAAAGAGTAACTAATGTGACTAGTATTTCTGACCAACTAAAAAACGAACAAACAAGATAACGTTAGCATTTGTTGGTAGTATTTCCTGTTAGCCAGTCTTTCTTTTTTAACTGTGTTTTGTTCCCTTTATCTCAAATTCGTTTTTTGGGTGAATATCTCAACTGCTACAGAACATGATAGCAAAGCCATGATAATGTCAAATTCACTTAGCTTACTTGAGGTCACCATTATGTGACTGTAACACATTCAATGAGGAAAATATAATGTAACAGTTAAATTAATGTCAATAAAACAACAATATAAATACATATTAATACATATGTTTGGTGGCAAGTCAAACATTTGTTACAGGTATAAAATTGGGCGAATGACCTCAATATATGATATTGTTTGTGGTATCCCAAGTTAGTGACCCCCATATAATACACACCTTACAGTGTTGCAATTTGCCTTATTGTATGCCATAACCTCCTAACATGATGATCCCTAAATGGTTTGATTATATTTTTGTTCTTTTAAGAATTTAACAGGCAGATCAGAGGGAGGCGGAAACACTAAAGTCAGTTTATAGAAATCAATGTGTTTACTTTAACCTCAAGGGTTTACTTCTATCTAATCTACATACTTGTACAGTTTTTAAATTATTATGAATGATCACCTGTGGGGTTGCTGTGTTGTCTGCAAACTAATCCCTTTTCTAGAGCAGTGTTATAGCCACAGGAGAAAGTTTTCCTTTTGAGCAAATCCCCTTAAGATGCTGTTTAATTCTCACTCCCCTAAAGTTGGCTTAGTGGAGCAGTTTAACTTGAGGTCAGTCCATCTGTCTGGCTCTCGAGTCTTCCCGTTTTAGCCCGTTGTTGTGACAGACATTTGAGCGACTGTCTGCTTTTATTTTCATCATCCACTCCTTTACTTTGCTGTGACAAACACCACCCTTTGTGAGACACATCAGCACTGCTTCTCTGGATAAATTGACAGCAGATCAGCTTGTATCAGATCAGCAAAGGGTCATAGAACTCCCAAACACACAGGTTGTGAGTCTTTATTTGCCTATTATGCGTCATTAACCTGCAGTCAAATTCTTTCTCTTTCAATTCCTTGCTTGTCTTAACATGCACTTGGAGGTCAGGGTCATTATTCTTCTCCAAGAAGAGACTACAACTTGTTGTGACAGGAGCTCAAACGTGGCCACTCTGTTTGATAAGTATCTCAAACTTAAAGGACCACTTAGGTTATTTATAAGTATTTACCTGTAGTGATTTCACCTTCCCGTGGATGCTCTCCTGAGATGCCCCCAGAGCATTGTTGGTCTCCGATGAGTCCGAAACAAAGACAGAGTCATGGGACAAGGCCTTTCCGCCCAGGCTGATCTTTGACCTTTGGGGAACAGGAAGATATAAACAAAGCAGAAAGTGATGTTTCACAGATTCTGAAACATAACAAACAGAAGGAAGAGAACTGCATGTTGGTAGGCCCGATGGGTCAGAGGTTTAAAACAAATAATTGACCCTTAATGGTTAGGGGTTGCCAGTTTTTCACAAAAGAAAATCATTCAAAATTAATCGATAATCTCCTTTCTGTTCTTGTTTGCTGTCCAACAACATTTGGCCATTCCAATTAATGCACTTTGACAATTAACACAGAATGGCTTCAGTCAAATTGGTGCAGGTATATCTTGTGACTATGAGGAAAAGTCAAGAGTAGACGAGGCAGGAAGTGCCACAGCTTGGGAAAACAAAAGGAAATCAGCACTGTCCACAGGAAGACAAACTCCACTATTTGAAACAAAAACAGGAAGCCACAAGCCTAAGCTTAGGATGAACAGGAATTGGATGTTAAACAAGGTCTTCCTTTTTTAAGTATCTCTGTCTTTTCTACACAAGAGGAGATATGTATCTAAATAGGCTGAGGAAATCAAACAAATGTAATATAAACATATTACTGCAGGCAAATGAAATGGTGTCTACTAATAGCAGCTTTGCTTTTTTTGGTGAACCTCTTGAAATGCTTGTGGTTGACAAATAGTGGTGGCTGGATAAAAAAGAGTAACGTTTAGGGAATATTAATAAAAAAGAAGATGATATTGCCACAACTGGATTCATATTTCATTGGGAAAGTCGGCCAACCCATCAAAAACTATTGAATTGGCTTTGGTTCAAGAGGACTACATTGACTAAATGTCTTTTAAATGTCTTTTCTAGCCTGAAACAAATTGATTTATGAGAAAAACACTTATAGATTTGCACAAAAGTTTAAAAAAACCGTGAAGGTTTAAAATGTGCAGCACAGTAAAACGACTGCAATGGAAGTAATCAGAGTAATCAAAAAAACCTAAACATTTTACTTTTAGGGTTCTCCCTTTCATGTAGTGTGTTATATAGCTTTGTGAGCATGTAAATGGTTTGCAAAGGCTAAAATCCCAATGTACCCTCCAGAGGGAGTTTCTCTCCCAAACACTTTCCCCATCCCAGAAACACCTCCATTGGACTCGTTTTTTCCCCCCATATCATAATGACATCACTACATAACACTTGCACGTCTATTGGCTGGCAATACATTGTTCAGGACATATCGAAGCGGTTGACCAATCAGATCAAACTGGGCTCTGGTTTGAGACAGAGGAGGAAAAGAGGTGCTGCATTTCTTTAGTAAAATAATTTTCTCTTCTGTGTTTGTCAGAACAGGTTGAAAAAGTTGTTTGCTGGCATAATCTTTCATAAATATTTAATTATTTATTTTCACAGATGGAAAAATAAACAAGAAAATAAGAGTTTGTTGAAACTTTTCACCACCTGTTTCACAAATGAAAAAACAATTAAGGGAAGATTATCCCAGTACTTAAGTCAAAACACAGGAGAGAAAACATGCCTCTGTGGCTGTGAGGTAGTGTGGTAGTCTAATAATGTCAAGGTTGTGTAATGCTGATGCATCCCTGGACAAGATATTGAACACCAAATTGCTCCCGATGGCATGGTATGAGAAGCAGGTGGCCCCTTGTATGGCAGCCTCTGTATAATTGGGTGAACGTTGTCTTGTAAATGTAAATGTAAAGCTCTTTGAGGGGTTGTGAAAAACTGGAAAAGCACTATATAAATGAAGTCCATTTACCATTTGACCAAGAAAATGGTTCACCAGAATATTATTTCTCACTTGCCTCTAAGGGCTTCCAGAGTAAATCTTTATATGAATTCCCATGTGAAGGATATTGAAGTTGCTGCATAAAGAAAAATGTTTTCTAGTTCACCCAAAATGCATTTAGTGAGCTGTTCTGTTTTTTTAAAGGATCTTAAAACCATTAAGAAATACATAGAAGTATTTGAATCTATTTCTTAGTCTTGTCAACAGGCACATTAAACTGTGTCGATGTACACTCTAAAAAACGATTCATGGGGTTAGAAGATTCAACTTAAAAATACATACTTTTTCAACATAAAATGTATAGTTTTTTACCTCAAGTTATTTTAGTTAGTTTACAACTCATTTTAATAAGTCTGTCAAACTGAAAAATACCAAAAAAATTTAACTTACAAATGTAATGATTTTGAAAAAATATTTCTGCGTTCACTCAACTATAGGGATATATTAAGTTAGAGTAATTCATATCTATTGAGTTTCAACGGTTTGGTTTCAAAACCGAACACACGCCTGGACTCTTAGACCGAATGTTGAGTTGGAGTAATCTGCATTCATCCTGGAAGCGGAACACTTGGTAGCAGTGGAACAACAGGATTTTAATCTAATAATCTACCAAGTTACCTGGTAAGTAGCCATTTTTGTTCAGTTTAATTTACAACAGCTGCTTACTGCATATACAGTGTAACACAAGCTGTAAGGTAGTCATTAGCTACTTGTTTTAAGCTACTGTAGCATGCATAGCATTTGATTAGCTAGCTGTTTGTATCCTCCTGTATCCTTTGTTTCACAGTTGCAGTCAAAGTTCATTATTTGTAATACAGTATGTATATATATATTTTTTTCTTGTTAGAATTAACGTTACATTTGACAAAAACTAATTTAAAATAAATATTCTCATATATATAATTCTCAACATTAAAATGTTCTCCTTTTAAGGATGATTCGGTGGAAAGAATAAGAGATGCTTGGTGGTGTGTGTTCGTGAACAGGAGGATCTCTTCAAGGAAAACTTAAGTAAGTGAAGACGATGCTTAAATCATACTGTAACTTGTTAACCTGAAACACAATGCAATGTTTTCAAATCTGATTGCACCAAAAACACTGAAATGTATTTTCTAATCTACTTATTCCAGGATGGTGAAGTGGAAGTTAGCAAAGAGGTGCTGAAGATTGTCTTGACCAGGGGTGCGGATGCAAGAATAGTGATTGAAGGAACAGAAGTCCTTCAGATCTCGGATGCGACAAGACCCTGTGCCATGCTAATGGGGCTAACGCAGTCAACCTGGACTACCTAAAACAGATGTTAAAAACGTTGAAGCAGGTTCATACCTTTATTTTAATTTGTTGTATTTACTTTTATTTCATGTTTGAGAACATTTGTTAGAAAAATGTCATTGTGTAAAGAACATTTTAAAATAAACTGTTAAAAAGTGGAACTTAAAGGTGGGGTAGGTAATTTTGGAGGAACCAGCTCGAGTGCGCTAGAATTTGAAAATACACAGCCGGAAGAAATCTGCCACTTCCTTACAGAGCCCCTCCTCCAACACACACGAACGCGCACATGACCAATGAGGGCACGAGATAAGTTTGTGCATAGGTGGAAGGCTGACAGGCAGGTAGGCCATCCAGTTACTTTAGCCGGGCCGGCTAAAATGATTGGTCGTGCTTTTTACAGTATTACGGCTTCCACAGATGACATTTTTTTATGGATTTTTTGTCAAAGCACTTAAGATATTCATTGCTATCGGGAAGTTAAGAGCATTCCATGGAATATAACAAAAAGTGTATCTCGAGCCGGTTTCTCAAACTTACCTACCCCACCTTTAAATGTGTATATTATTTTTGACTCAAATAAATGAGTTTCTAATACTCAAACAAATTAAGGTAACAGCATGGACATTTTTGAGTAGTATGGACTTAAATAAATAAATTCTTAAATTAAACAAAATGCAAGTTAATATCAAATCCATCTTTACGATTAAAATAAAGTTGGTTCAACTTAATTTAGTTTTTAAAGGTGAAAGCAATTATGTTTGTAGTACTGAACTAATTGAGTTAATCAGAGTATAAATGGGTACTCGGATTAACTTAATAATCGATTAAATTGGAAATACTTATAAAGATCAACGCAAATTGTTACCTCAATTTATTTAAGTAGTAGCCGGTGTATTTTCTTTTAGAGTGTATAAACTGTGCCAATAAAAGTGTTGCCGTCACAGTTGGTGTGTGTTTTTGTCTATCTGTGTCTGATCTTACCCAGATCCCTTCTCCTTCTCTGATCGAGTGAGGGTGTTATTTTCGGAGGTTTTGCCGACATTGTCAGTTGATTGGCTGGCTTTGAGCCCAGCATCTGCTCCTGCTGCTGGCGGCTCCTTTCTCTTCTTCCTTGCAAATAATTTTTTAAATGTCTGGAACTTGGACTTCTTCTTTCCTGTGAAGACACATGACAAAAGAGAGGGAATGAAATAATCTAATTCAACACCGTTACGGATACTTTCTCCTGACGCACTCTAGCTTTACAATTAACTGTGCAGTTATCTGTTAACGAGACAATTACACACACGGCTTCTTTACACACTGCCCTCATATGAACTCTAGTTTCAGCAGTGAGCTCCACGTGGCTGTAAATTCCCAGGTATGCATCCTTGGAGAAACTACACACCAAGACTGGCATATATAAAGACAGATACAAACACGCACACTCTCCTGAGCTTGTAAACCCTCCCCCCTAGTGAGTCTAGCTCCATTAGCACCGCAGTGGAAAAACTCAACAACTCCTATATAACTCCTTAAACAGCTACGGAGCTTACACTGCTTTCAGTCAGCAAGGTGGTCATCCAACACTTGAAATGCACCCTGGTAAATTCTCCATCCCACATTCAACAGGGCTGCTGAAGTGCAAACAACTATAGTTCATTGGACACTTGAGGCTGGCCCCAAGAAAAAGTAAAAGACCCAACTTTAAAGCAGAAATAAACAGTTTTTTGCAAAAATGCAGAATGCAGTTTTTCGACTGTTTACCAAACCACTATACAGTGTTTGTCGTCGAACAACCTTCAGAGTGTTGCATGTTTTACACAAACAGGAATGAATGCAATCTCAGAACACATTGGCTATTTTCTGAACAGGATCTAGCTTTTTATTAGCATGTGGACTAGAAGTTTTCTGAAATATAGTGTCCATTATCACTAAGAGTGTCATTGTTGTTGGACCATTAGCCGATGGGTTTGGAGATTGCATTTGCTCTCCACACTGACTTTTTAACTGCATGCAGCCATGCCACCTCAATGTGATTGGTCATTACTGCTTGGACTACAAAAGGTCTGCAAATGTACTACAAAGAGAAACTCATTATCTGTTTATAGAGATTACATCGTGGGTATTGTCAGCAGTTTTTACAAGGGAAAAGGGATCAAAAATAAGAAATGTATTTTCTAATGTCCATTGTGAGTTCTACAATAGTATAGATAGAAGTGCAACACTTTTAAAGATGGTCTGCATCTACAGCTTCATAGCACCACAGACCCATCGTCATTGTTTCAATGTTATCTAATGTGGAGCAACCCCAATGGAGAAATAATAATGGAAATAAATAACCCCCACGGTCTGGATCGTGTTGAGACACAAAACAGAAGGAAACTATATGGAAAGGAGCAGTGAACAAAGATGCAGCTGTTGAAAAATAATAAAATAAAAATGTGAACCAACTATTTTTTTAACCCTAAGTCAACAAAACGCTTCAGACGATACATAAAAAAAGACAGATTCTGTTCATACTTGCTGTGTAATTTCTGTCTTTCTGCCTGCAGGGAATCCTTGAGCATTCCTTCCTTTCTCTAAAAATACACCTTCTGGTTGGAACTAAATCACACTGAAAAATGTCTGGAATCTCAACCTTGTGCTGCTTAACATTTCTGGGTCATTTCTTACAGAACACTTGTCAAAATGATTGAGCTAAATTCTTTATTCATTCTGTATCATAGGTACATGTAACTAAACAAGTCACACACATTATGCAAGACTTCAAATTGTCTACATAAAGCACCTGACACAAGATAATGCCATTTTCATTCACTTTCTGTAAAGCATGTTGGCAAATTCTCCTCTCTTTTGTCCAGACTTTAAAGTAAACTGCTTTGTGTTATTGCAGAGCTTCCAACAAACTTTTATGAAGCCTTTCTGCGCTGCCAAGATGAAAAAAACAGGAGGAAACGCCATCCAACGGAGCCATTTCAATCACTATTTTAGGCACAATGCACTCTTAAGTTAAAGGTCTGCTCTCCGAGAGTTTAAAAAGGCCACCACTTCAATGGAAGGTCAGTGCAGCTCTATGGTCATTGTAGGGCTAAGATACTGATATTCACCAAAATACTGTACATTCTCTCAGTTCAAAACATGGCTACACTCTCATAATAAAAATAAGATCATCAGGGGAGTACTGACCTGAGATAACAAACTGAGAAGATGGTGACCTTTGAGGGAAATAATGCGAGAGAGAAAAAGAGGGAACCTAAAATATCTCCACCATGGCAGGTTAGATTTTTAATATCTGAATTGGCAAAGAAAGCTCAAATCAGTATATCAAAAGTGTTAAAATAGCTAAATGGAAACACCACCAGTGAAGGTTTTATTCACCAAAATTAATTAAAAGTTCAGTAGGACTTTACTAAATAATCCATGTGAATTCTTGATCATTTGTTTCTGGCATTTTTGCTTATTTACAATATAATGAGGACAGCAGGCCTAACATTGTATAATTTCTATGAGTCTGACCCTCTGAAACTGCAGCTCTCTGCTGGCCTGGCACCATCACTGGGTTGACTCGGACACATTGAGACGGACATGAGTGGCAGACTCGGTGATCTGTGGAGTCACGCCTGCTGGCAGCTCTATCATGCCAGTCAAATAGAAATCACTCGCCACACTAAGTGCTAATGGTCTGTTTCCTGCAATAATAGATTTCCACTGAAAAGTCAGAATTAAGCTCGGGCAGAGAGACTGTTTCCACTTAGTTGGCCTGTTCGATAATCCCAGGCGTACTTCAGCTAAAAATTCCTGCTGTGTTTTCACCCACACACACACATTTTTCTGACCTCTGAATGCACTTCTCACTGGTTCAATTATATCAGCAGCATGCTATCCATCTGTATCGACAGTGTGCATCTGGGTTTGGGTGTGTGTATGTGTGTGTGTGAGATGATGATAGCTTTCTGTGTTCCTTCATTTCCTGCCAACGGCAGCCATGAGATCTAAAGCTAGCCTGATCTTCTCTGCTGTGTCTGTGTGTACACAGTCAACATAACTCTGATATGATGTAGATTTCATACAGTACTAGTACCCACCTATTCTCCCAATAATATAGTTTGTTATTTTTGTCTTATTACACAGCTTAGTTGAATGTTTGATTCTGATTGGTCGATCTGGACAATGAGAGGTCTGCTCTTTTCGGTAGCAGATCGCTGCTAAGGGCGCTCTGCTCACATTTAAATGTTTAGATTTGAGGAGAGCACAAATCTTTAGATTCATCATGGTTAAACTGTCCCCAGTAAAGGAAAGAAAAGAGAACAAGAGAAGGAAAGAGGTTCAAAGACAGAGAGAGCTGGAGGATAGAGACTTTAGCACAAGAAAACAGACAAGACGTAAACACTAAAGGGAAGAGCAGAAGAAGACAGACAGGAATACACACTAATAAGATCACGGTTGGGCTCTGGTGTTGTTGAAAGACTGGTTCATGGAAAATAAACTGTGAACAGATTTGGACAGTTATAGAAAACCTCGATTTTAAGTTACGTCGCTGTGATCGCAGTTCAGATGTTGCTAGGCAGTGGAACAGACTATTTTTTTTAAGTGGAAGAAAAACTGTCATTTTTAAATATATAAAATCCTGTTAAAAACTAAATGTTGTGTACAATTATGAATGTATTAACTGAGTAAGCATGTACTAATTGGCTAATTATCTCTTATTTAGCTTTGGGTAGCAGGTCCTGAGAAACCATTGTGTCCTCATATCACATGCAGAGTCAAAGATCTTGTTTTATTTAAATCACTTGTGTTCACCAATTATTAGGTCCCATCCAAAAATACTGTATAAAGTTGAACACTTCTTAAAAAAATGCAGAGATTCAAAGATAGTTTTTTCATTATTAAAGTCATTGATCTCGACCAATTTTACATTATGAATAATCTTTAGTCTTTTGTTCCTTTTTCCACTGAAATCACATGAAAACTTTTAACTGAACATTTAATCAAAACTTTACCTGAGCACTCCTCCGCGACCTCAGCAGGCTCCTGATTGGCCATCCCTTCCGGAGGTCCTGACGCCATGGCAGCGCTGTCACTGCTGCGAGACAGGGAGAGAGACTGATGAGCATCACTTTTCCTCAATAAAGATTTATACTGTGAGCACAATACAGCAGTACACTGATACATTCCTAGAAAAGGTGAGGGAGGATGCTAGGGCTTGTTTAGTATTTTAGAAAACCAAAAAGCACGAACTAAAAACTGTTTTCCCCCATCTATTACACCTGTCTGGTTTCATATTTGTGTGGCAGTACTGTGATCAGACTCGCTGTATATTAATCTGGTTAAGGTCCGGATTGGGAGTGTCGTGACTGCCTGTAAAAGTTTCTTACCATGAGCGGGTGGCAAAATCTGCAATAACACAGTACTGCACAGTGAGAGTACATTTAATAATAATAATAATAATAATAATTTAGATTTGCATAGCGCCTTTCAAGAAACCCAAGGACGCTTTACAATGGGAGATAAAATAACAAAACAAATAAATGTTTAAGTATCATATATGTCTATGACAAGCAGCTTCCTTATACAGTATCTTCCTCAAAGATGAACATGTGAAGTGGGTCTTGTTGGGACAAAGTTCAGCTTGGTCCTTAAACTCTAGATGTCATGTTTCACTTCAGTCTAATTTAAATCTCCAGTCCAATCCTTCACTTCAATCCAAACAGTCTCAGCAGAGGCATGTCAGCTATGTTTCCAATGTTCTGCCATCTACTTCTGTCTTAACACCAGCAGGTGCCCAGCAACCAGTAAAACAAACTCAAACACATGGAAATCACATTTCAAACTGATGTCTTGTGATACCTCGAATTGTGCAACAGAATGGAGGTAATAACACTGCCGTGAACCTTTACAAGACATCAAAAGAGGTTTCTATTGGATACTGCTCTTTTAATAAGTAATCGTTTTAAATCTATTGCATGATTTTACTCCACAGGACTATTAATAATCCTTGTGCAGCAGACAGGAAGTTGAAAGGCCGTGTGATAGTTCAGCTCCTAAATGCTGAACCATCTGCTGTCTCTTATTCGAGACAGCTCCACTTTGTTAGCTAACAGTAAACCAATGCTCTTAAAGTACTATGAATACAAAAGCATAGAGAAATTGAATAGTTTGCATCAAACCAAACAGAAACAAATATGTGTTTGAACTTGATGTGTGTGATGCATATCAGGGATAACATTCTTCTGGCATTACAGAGATTTAGAAAATAAATAATAAAAGTTATTGTTGTCGTCTTTCAGCAATCGGCACTCTTATGACTCAACCAGAGTACTGCAACAAAAGAAAAAAAAGGGCTTCCAGAAAAGCAAGCATAGTCAAGGCATCCACAGTAAGTTCAGGAAAAACATGTGTTTCTAAAGGTGGCATGAAAGTAAGTCCATCTTCATTTTTTAGGAAAAGGGTACTGATGTTTACGAATATTAGAGAGATGTTCAATATTCTAAAAAAACACCACCGGCCATAATTGCAGCGCTAAAACAGGGCACAATTCAGGTTTCGGTTTTGGTCTGAACACATCCTAAAACGTACTGAAGAACCTTAACTTCTGAGAAAATAGTTTAAAATGACCATGTGATATGGTCGATAGTTCTAGGAAAAGCTAATACGTTGACATTGACTATCGGAAACACAAAATTGTTAAAATATAACTTTAGGTGATTGCAACTTTAAGAAAGCTTACAAGACAGCCATGTTTTCCCAGTTTGTTGTTAGTGTAGAGGCTCTTTGTCTCCATTAATGAAGTGTCTGGAGAGCTTCTTGTCACTATGTTTACAGTTAGTTTTTATTATAGAAACGGATGGAACATTCCAGAGTTTGTTGACGTGCTGCAGCTTTCTTCAGTATTACCGTTATGCAACCATTGGCTATGATCATCATCCTAATACTGGTCATGAGAATCATCGTACGTCAGAGAGAAAAACAACTGAATTAAACTATAACTGTGAAATCACTTCCTAAATAAACCGTGGTATTAACAGTATTTCCATATTTTGATTATTGTATCACATGGTCATAAACAGACACACACTGATGTTGTTGCTGCTGTTATGAGTTGAGAGTGCTGGACAAATCCATTTCCTGTCTGATGCCAAAGGAATACACTACAGTCAATAGTTCACCACACACACACACACACACACACACACACACACACACACACACACACACACACACACACACACACACACACACACACACACACACACACACACACACCACACACACCACACACACACACACACACACACACACACACACACACACACACACACCACACCACACACACACACACACACACACACACACACACACACACACACACACACACACACACACACACACACACACACACACACACACACACACACACACACACACACACACACACACACACACACACCACACACACCACACACACACACACACACACACACACACCCTAATAATATCTCTAGGAAACAGATACTGACAAACACAGATAAATACAGACATTCATATAATATGTTGTCTATGATATGAACTCAGGAAAAGTGCCTAGGGAGAATGAAAACTTGACACCAAATAGCAACACAGGACTACATGTTCTATCAGTAGGGAACAAACCACAAAAGGCAAAGACTCAATAATTGACATTTTAAAATGTACTGAGTGGGAATGTACACAAGATTTAACACAGTTAAAACGTTTGTTGAGAGGTTTTTTGGTGATATTCTACAGTATGATGCCTGATAATAAAAAAATGCTGGTACACCCGCCTTTATAAGGAATAGTTTAGGTGTTTAAAAATAATATTATTGTTTTTCATTTCATTTTTCATTTAATCGTTTATTTGGCAGGGACAATGCACAGTAATGAACACTTAAGACATTAAAATGTGTCAAGCGTAACAGTGCCAGATTTAGCTTTGAGCTCATTTCCATCTGCAGTCCCTCACATAAAACATTTAAGAAAATTACATTTTACCAACATAGCAAAAACAAAATACATGATATGATGGGATTAAGATAAAATGAATACCCCTCCTCTGTCTGTGCGTCGAGTAAAGAGCAGAAGCTAAGAGGCAGTTAGCTTACGCAAGCATAAGACTGCAAGCTAGGTGAAACAGCTAGCCTGACTCCCTTCAAAGTTAAAAAGTCTGAATACACCTAGAAAGCTCTTTAATTAAAACATGGTATCCTCTTAGTGACAACCATTCATACAGTAAATAGATGTGTAAAAAGAGCACATTTTAGTTTCACAAGGATTTATGTAGCCTACTTAAATAACTTGACGCTAGCTAAGCTAGGCTACAACAAGCGAATTGACTCCCGCCTCTCCCTCCATACTTAACACACAGATATGATTGTGTGATCAATCTTCTCATCTAATTCTCAGCAAGAGGGCTGATTCCCAAAATGAAAAGTCCTTAAGTCAAACGGAAAGACAATTTCCTGTGTAAGTATTAAGTTCAAGGTCAGAGGGTCAGGGGTCAAAATGACTGACCTGCGCCCACTTCCAAAGCCGACTCCCCATGGTGACATCCTCCTTTTCATCTGAGAGAAGAATGAAGAGATGACGGGGAAGGAAAGAGAAAAGGTTAAAAAAAAGTCAGAAAAACAGATTTGAAAGAAAAGAAAGAAGCAACAAGAGCGGGAAAGAGATGAGAGGACGAGTAAGGGACACATAAATAAAGAAAAAAGACATTGAAAAACAGAGAATACTGGGACAACACAAGAAAGATAGGAGCGAAGGGGTCAGAGAGAGGGGTTATGGGAAAGAGCAGCATGAGAGGGAAGAAGAAACAGTTAGATAAACAGATGAATATTAGGAAGACAGACAAAAGAGAAAAAAGACTTACAGTAAACAGAGGCCTTCCTGTATAAAGTTGCTACCAAAGATGGTAAAGATGCACTTTCTGAATTCACTTTCTCACTCACAAAGAAATAATAAAAGAAAAATGATCTATAGAAACTATTTGTCTCACACGGGCAAAAGGGGGTTGACCTGATCAACAGTTTCTACACTGACAAAAACCCATCACTTTAAAAGACATAAAAAGCATTTTTACATATTCAACTGTCTTGTAGTTGATATTAAACATTTGATAGCTGTGTTAACCAAATACAAGGCACAAACTGAATCAAGCAGTAAAACATATTTTTATAGTTTAACATGTTGGAGAGTCTTTCTCTCAAAACATGGAAACTAGTCTATATTTCACAGTCCTGGAAAAAACATGAAACAATCTGGAGCTCCCTCCTTTCTTATAGTCTCATAAACAAGAGCAGGTTACATCACTTCGGTTATCTGAGCTTGTTCCTAATCTTCATTATTTATTTGTGGAGCTATTTCAACTACGCTTTCTTTCAAGGCACTTTTACAGCATGACTTTTTTTCCTTTTGCATTCTTCCATGACTTTTCTGCCAGCTGTTTATATATATAGACATTTTTATTGATTGGGATAAACCCCTTGAGATGCACCATCTCGTTTTCAAGGGGGTCCCGACAATAGCAACAACTTACAGACATACATAAACAAAAAGACAAAATGCAAAACATGACACACAAGACAAACCACATACAGTCTAAGTAAAATTCAAGCAATGCATACAATCATTACAATTTGAGACAGTCAAGCAAATCAGTTTCATCAATATCAGTTTCATTAATAAGAAGTACAGACCAGTTGAAAGTGAGATGATAATGCATGTTTAAACATACCCAATGATGCAAAAGATCTAATGGCAGCAGGTAAAGTATTCCAGTCAGTTGGGGCATTGAACATGAACGCTCTTCTGCCAATCCATTTTTTTGCAGAGGGGACAGAGAAATAAATCTGAACAGAATGTCTAACTTGATGATTTGACGAGTAGGGTACAAAATACTGCTTTATATACTTTTAAATACTGCATTTAAATATCGGCTGGAGCCAATGCATGTGTCTTCTTACATTTAAAGAAGGCCATTTAAGTTGGTTATACATTGTGCAGTGATGTGTACGAAAAGGACAACCAAGAACAAATATGCATAGTCTGTTGTAGGCTATGTTGAGTGGAGCAAGATCTGATGTGCATTTTAGTAGACAACATCACAATAGTCCATAATCGGAAGAATAAGTTTGTTTGTTAACGTTTCTGCAGCCTTGCAATGCATGCAGAATAAACACTCTCAGGCACATCATTAACTGTATTTGGAAGCTACTCAGTATGTGTATGGGCATGACAGTGTGTGTGTGTTAGTGTTGTCATGATACCAATATTTTGGTTTCGATACGGATACCAAGTCAAGAATTGCGATTCCGATTCTTTTTCGTTACTTTTCTTAAAAAAAGGGAAACAGTCTTAAATGTAATTATTGTGCTTTATTTCACACCAGAACCATAACACACACTTTTAAACAATGAGAACACTAAACAAAATAAATGACAATAATTCATATTAAATAAAATTAAGCATCATCAACAACTTTTTTGTTTTATAAAATATAATTTTTTTTATATTTTATTAACATGTAATAGTACAGTAATATAAATAATTATTGGCAAAATGTATATTGCAGATGTTAGCCACATTGGTAAGTTAGCTAAAAAGACAGTTATCATTGCATTAATTGCCTCGTCAAACTACGAAAACGTTCGTTTGTCACAAAATAAATGACACTTGTTTGACTTAGATTTGAGGGCATGGGCTTGAGCATGATGTAATTATGTTATCTATCACATTCGCTAACCTGTCAGTCTTTAAATTCTTTAAACAGCTCTGGATGCCGGTCGGCGGGTGCTTAGCCAAGTTTGATGTGTTGGCTCCCTTGGTTTGCAGGGATCTAAAACATTTGTCACAGACAGGCCTCGTGGTGTCCGTAGGCTTGCCCTCGCTGTCAGAGATATAGCTCAAATACTTCAATTTTCGCTTCTGGCGTCTTTTTTGTCAACAAGCCGAGGCGCAGCGGCAGTTGCACTCCCACTTGCAGCCATGCTTTTCAATTTTCTCACATGCTCTGGCAGCTAGCGCGTGGCCGAGTGCACGAGAGAGGGGAGGGACTTAGAGCGTGCTTGAGAGGGGAGGGACTGCAGTGCAGGGAGTGGAAGCAGAGCGTTGAACACACACGGCTCTTATTAAAACGGCGCTTTCTCACCAGACTACTTTTCCCCGTCATTCTTAAAGTACCGATACTAATGAAACGGAGGAATCGTACCGTTTTTAACGGCAGGGCATCGCGGTACCTTTCAAGTATCGGTACACCGTGTGTGTATCCCCCTTATTACATAACAATGGATTAGCACGTCGAAGGTATTCCGAACCGTAGGAGCCTGCCTTTATTAGACACATGCAATAACCTCGTTACAAACCACATACAGTGAGCACACAGACACACATGCAAACACGGATTGAAGATAAACATGTCCATATTTGTCCACGGTTTGTGGTGAACTGACTCAGTGCTAACAAGCACTAGACATTTATTTCGTTTACTACAATGTTTTGAGCATTAATGTTTAAACTGTAAATGCTTATCTTGATCTACATTTCATGATTTCATGGTTATTGACGTCAGTGTGTTTTTAGTAGTGCATTTAGAATGAATCTTTTATTTACAATGCAACAGTTTTCCATATTATGGTATCTAAATGTGTTGTATATTTGCATTGATAATTTAGCACTACACAGTTATGATATTTGATGCACATGTGTTGAAGATACATTTGCAATGTTTTAAGCCGTCTAATATTACACAGGCTGGGTTTTTTATGATACCCTTGGATTGTGGATTCTGGATTCTAGATTGTGGACTCTGGATTTTCTCCCTAACAAGGGGGATGGCGAGCTACCAATGACAACCTGAATGACCACCTCATCTTTCCGCTACCAGTGGTAGGATTTTGAGGACCTTACAGGAACTGATCAAATAACTATTTTCTTTTGGGGGTTTATTTTAATTTTATTTGGGGTGCACCCAAGTGTCAAGCGCTTTATTTAGAAGAATGTTGTTTATTCCTGTGCCAATATATATATTTTTTCCTTTATAAAATCTCAGTATTCACTTCATTCACTCTGGTGTTCGACTTCATTTATTACCCATCCTTTAAGAACCTGGAATACTGGTCCAGTTTTCACACACCTGACAGACTGGTTACAGTGCCATAACATCTGCTATTAAAATAAGTTAACCCTTGCCCAGCTGATGTAGACAGAACAGAGTCCAAATCAATCATGACTGGAATAAACAGTGTCCAGATCCATACAATGAAAACAACCCTCATATTGGAACACAAGCGTTTAGCAGTATAGAAAATAGTAGAAACTCAAGTAAACGTTGGAGTGAATAATGAATAGAAATGAGCTCTTTTGTCGGAGATGACTATGACTTGACTTTGTCCACAGGGTTCCTGTTCTTCTGACGTAGAATCTAGTGGAGCCTTAATCCCTCAATGGGACCAGTCACCAGACTCAGAGCTCCACAGGTTTACGGTGCTGACTAATTGGCTCTCATCAGCACCAACATGCTGATGTCTAACATGATGTCTGACGACTGAAAATCCCCCAATGGTATAGTCAAAAATGAAGCTAATAATACAGATGATAAACCTTTCCATGATTCTGAAAAGGTTTCTCTGTATACAGGCACATGTAAATGTTTAAATTATAGGATCATGTAATCTAGTAACATCTACAGCCTTGTAGCTCCTATATTGGATTTACAGCTTTTACAACACAAATCCACTACACTGCAGTCCTAATCCTTCTGTACAGTCACTGGTAATGGCTTATATGGACCTTATTACATTAGTACAGCAATTAGAGACCACATAACAAGAGATTTACAATCAAACAGCAGCAGAGGCAGAGCTTAGAAAAGTACAGCAGCTTTTAACTCACATTCAACATCTCAATTCCTGAAGATTTTCAGTTGGTATAACTGGGACCAAAATGAGAAATCTTGAATTATTTTTGCCTTCGCTAACATGATTATCCAAGAAGAAGATTCCAAATGTGCAGACGTCAGCGAAAGCTGTTCCAATTAGTCAAAAAAACGAGTGTGCCACATCATTTGAAAACCCTCCAAAATGAAATGAGTACTTCCTTAGTCCAGTTTTCACGCTTGCAAAAGTTTTTGCGGAAATTCTAACAGTATTTTTTATGTAATCTTGCAGACAAACCAACAAACAAACCCAACCGAAAAGATATCCTCCTTGGCTGAAGTGATCGCAGTAATGATTTCTCATAAGGCTGTAGCGGAACAAACCCCTTGGCTGTGTGGCTGTAAACACTTAAGAGAGCTAAACCTCAGTCATGTGAGAGCTGTTAGAGCTAACGCTGTTAATGAGTGGAATTCTGTTTACTACCGTACAATCCACCCCTTGATGTAAGACTGCTCATTCGACATGCCATCACCATTGGTTTTAAATGCTTTGCGGAATACATCGGGATGTTTGAGGTGATGAGGGTTCTTTGGGGTTTTGGTGTGTGGGGAGGACTCATCTGGACTATTACATTTCTGGCTCCAATATTCAGCCTGATATTTCCTTAGCAGGGATCATCTTCAACATATCTCTGTGCAGAATCCATTTGGGACCAGTTAAATACCTATTTTTAAAGGGCTTGACCAGACAACTAAAACAATATCTTTCTGAGACACAAAAAATAAGCCCAAATCTTGATTTGATCTGAGTGAGAGAAGATGAGAGGTTGACTCAAGGCAGTGCAGATAAACTGGTCGCATTGATATCATGTTAGTGTGTCCATGAAAAGCTGCAAGTCTTTCATTTCCAAATATAGAAAGGGAGATATGCAGGTAAGGGATCAAGTGAGGTTGCAAGGAAGTGGGAAATATTTGCTGGTCAGCTAAAATGATAAACTCGGCTGACTGAGATCAACCATTAATGAAAGACATGTTTTATGTACAAACATAAACAGCATGCATGTCAACTTGTACCAAGTTCTCAAGTTTGTACCTATGCACTTTTCTTTAAATGAAGCACAATCATCAAATCAGAGATGGACCAAGGCTTTCTACAGCTTTAATGAATTTCAGATACACAGTAGTACAGGACTAAAGCCTTATGTGGATTAGTTTATCCAAAACATCGGACTCATAATCAAATGTTGTTTGTTTGTTATTTATTATTATTATGACCCCTGCTTACTTTGGCGACATATCCAGCATACAAACATGATAGTGCGTCATCAATTAGAATTTAGCTCAAGATAGCAATTATTTTCCAGATGATCAAACCAGACTTCAGACTCTGTCATCAATTTACACCTAAAATAAAGGGAAGTAGCTGTTCCTAGATCTGGTTCATTCTGGGCTGGATTATTGAACGCTATACAAGGTCCAGTCTGGCTGTCACATTCTGCCATCTTGTCACATGTCTCTCGGCAAGTTATCCAATAAAACATTAAGTGGGAACAGCGCGTAAAAAGGAAAGCATCCACACAGGATAAACATCTTTTATTCTCCCATTACTAGTCTCCCCAGATGTTAAAAAAGCTTTTTTATGAGTTTTGTTATTGTTTTACATCTTCATTCCTTAGGACTGAAGAAGCTCAATTTGACCAGGGCCATAAAAGGGTATGAGATATAAGGAATGTGGCCAGATAACAGAGCTGCACACCAATATTTATTTGTTCCCTCCTCCCCTCTTTGTCTCTTCATTCTTTTTACATCCAGACTCGAGTCTAACCGCACATACCTCACTGGGAACATGGCCTTCAAAACCGGGGTATTTCCTCTTGAGCTGTTCAACCATTCAACAGCTGCATAGTCAGCAGGAGACGGTGACTACAAAGGAAAGTATCCCTTCAATTTGACATCTTAGCACTAAAGAATGTCACTGTTACTTTGACTTTCCCATGCCTTAAAATGCAAAAAATATTTAAGAAAGTAACAGTACTCACTTAGTACCCAAGACCTCCAAAGTGTGTTATAACCGTTTAGATATAAACATAAAAGATGTGTTAATACATATTCTAGCAAAAATAATAAAAAATGTGCAATGTATTTATCTTATCTGTAATAAAGTTCCCATCAATCTGCCAATAAACAAGTTTTTAGGCTAAGTTATCAGTGACATGCACAACAATGGGAAAGAAACCCAAACAGAAAGGGTGGATCCAATGAATTCTACATCATTCTACTTTGGATTTTTGAAAATGGCCATTATTGTCCTATAGCTCCAACATGCTTTGACTCCTAAGGCCTGTTAACATGTATTAAACTGTATTTTCAGTTTGGTTTTTCTCTTGTCTTACAGCTCTTCTTCTTATTTCACTTTTCCATCTCGTCCTGTTTGAAATGGGGCTGTGCTTAGCAACAAGCCTTAAATGGACTCAAGACAGAACCTGGATAAACACTCTCATCAGTCACTCTGCACAGTCTACATTCATTTACAACTGCATCACCATTCCTGCTAAACAAACTCAACCTACCATGGTTACATAATGACTTTTGAACCAAGGAAATATTGGGTCCAAAGGTCCAAATCAAACAAGACGGGTCTGAAAATCCCTAATCTGCCAGATTTCTGAAAAAAAAAAAAAAAAAGATTATACGTGGCTTTTGAAAAAATAGGTCAAATTTTACTTTGGCGACAATAGGGCTAAAGAATCAGCCACGATCAGTAGACTCAGGAGCTAAATCTATGTTCTACGCCTCGACAGGAATCCTTCAAGCAGTTTAAAGTTTTGTTTTTTGTTTAGTTTTGTTTTTTGCCTGTCCTTGTTTGTCTCCCCTCCCTCAAAATGTAAAACGTCTTTGGGTTCAAGAAAAGCGCTATAGAAATACAATTTATTATTATTATTATTATAAAGGCAGATGTACCACTCAAAACTCTTAATACATCTCTAAACAATGGTTTCTTCATATTAAACTTAGCTGATTGTAACTGCGATTATGGCTGAAAACTGTAGCTGTTTCTAAAAGTCTTGGTAGGGCGGCCTCTGTTGAGGTCTGTTTGCACTGATAAGCACTCCTTTTTCGGGTGCTCCCCTCCCCACAGGCCCGGTTCTACGGGGGTGCATAAGGGTGCATTGCCCCCTCAGTTGAGTCGTTATGCACCCTCATTTGAAAAATTAAAAGTGAAAAATTAAAAAAGTGAAAAATATTACATATATAATAATAATAGTAGTAACAATAATAATAAGAAAAATATAGTTCAAATAAAATAAATTGTGGTTAAATAACATTGTCTGCTGCATTTATTTGGTCAATTTAAACGGTAAGTAACGTTATTATGTCAGGTGCACGTGACCTGTGCCGCTGTGCATTCGTCATCTGCAAGGTGCACACAGCAGTTAGTGATGGACATCAGAAAATGGTTAAAACAACCAGCCCTTATCGCCAGCAGTAACACTGCATCTACTGCAGGCAATAACAGTTCAGATCATGGGGACATTACGTTAGCTAGCATCCTCCTGCCCGACTCGCCGGCTTTGCTCGCCTCGCCCACGGAGGCGGAGCAGCCGGCTTCGTTGCCCCAAACACCGCCACCCCTCGGCGGCCAGCAAGTGCCAGAGGACCTCAGCAAAACAGAGCCTGCCCAGGTATATTTAAAAAAGTACCCAACTCGCCTGTACAGTGGGGTAAGGCGCTCATTTTGCAGCTCATGGTTTCAAAACAGAGATTGGCTGGAATATTCATGTAAAAAAGATGCCATCTTCTGCTATGCATGTAGACATTTCGGTTCAAGTAGGCCTACGTCAGGTGCCTTCACCACAACTGGCTACAACAACGTGATAAGGGACTGGGAAGGCATGAAGAGCACATGAAGTCAGTGGCTTTGTGGAAGGAGAGGCGTGCAAGAAGTGAGACTGGTACAGAGGTTTCCACTCTTGTAAATGCAGCACACCTGGAGAGAAACCGCACCTATGTAGCAACTATTGTGGACATAATTCAATTTATAGCTGTAAACCAGTTGCCTTTCCGTGGCTCTGTTGATGCGTTGGATGCAAGAGGCGAGGGGAGTTGTGGTATTTTTCTAGCAATGATGGACTACACCCTTCAACAGGACAAGAGCAGAGCATTTTTAGTTCTGTTTCATATGGGTGTTTAGATGTATCCATAGATTTCTTAATTTTGCTCTCAAAGTGCACCAGATTGATGCTTTTAACTTCAATATTTAAAAAAAAAAAAATCTTCGCGGGGGAGCATGCCCCCGGACCCCCATAGAGGAGGTGAGGACCCCCTGTAGGATGTTAGGTCCACTCCCCACTTATAAAAATAGCACTTTACCACAGCACCCTCTCTAATCTCAGATGCCCCCTAGCCATTTTGTTCTGGAACCGGGCCTGCCTCCCCATATTAACTGCATCTATAGAATACTTGATGTGGTTACATATAAAAGCTAGGGAGGGATTACTGTGTCAAATGTTAAGTTAGTTTATAGGTCTCTTCAGTCTTGAGTGTGTCTGGGTTTTTCTGCATACTGAGGATTTGTAGTAAAATGTGACTCAATTCACAAAATCCTAGTTTCAGTTCAAGGAGTTCTTTAGTTTAATCTGTGTGTAGCAGTCTTGCAGCTCATTCCCACTCTTAATTTACTTTCTCTCGAAGTCACACACACAAACAAAATGTTTGTCTAAGTCAACTCTGCTGAGAGAGCCATAAAAGCTTGCATTGTTGTCATGCCATGAGACTGAAAAGCCGAAGACAAAGAAAGTGGAAGGGGGTATCAGTGCGCCCAACACCACATCCCCACAGATCTGGTACAAAAAAAGATACTTTGCTATATTCAAAAAGCTAAAGGCACTCATTATCCTAACCCTATGTGGTCCTATCACACTGCCAAGCCCAGTCCTATATATAGCCCGTCAAAGCATTCAAATCACTTCGGACTCCCACAAGCTACAAAAGAAACATGCACTCCTCAAATTGAAATGAGGAGAAAAGTATTATATATGCACATTAGTTGAGCAACAATATGACTGATACCACATCAGAGAGCATTAACAGAAATGTTCATCTCCTAGCAACAGCAAGTTTGGTTCTGGGATTTTCTGATTAGTCATTAACTTCCAGTGTAAAATCAGTCTCTTCGCTCGGTCAATCAGCTCTGAGTCATACAGCTGACTGTCATCGCCAATTACAAGCCATCAATTGTCTCAATACACAATAGGGAACAAGAGTTCCACTAGATGGCTTCAACAAAAGACAGTGTCAGGTCTTGGACATCCCCCAATATATTCATTAAAATGAGCACACTTGAGTAAATGATTTGTAGTTTCTATCAGCAATAATACTTGTGTTGTTGTCAACATGTTTGGCACATCAGTACAAGATGACTAGTTACAAATCCCATTAAAAGAGCCAAATACAAATCACATCCTGTCACACAGAGATTTAAAGATATTGTACATGATGAGTTGAGATTAGTCATATTAATGTCAGACGAGATGTCAAATCAAGATTTTGCAATCTTCCAAGTCATATTTTATGACTCATCTTGTAAAACATGAAGACATTTGAGTAGGCTAAGTTGTTGTCAGTTGGTTCAACAGAATTTGCTATCACAAAATAATTTCATCATAATCATTCAACATAACTACATTATGACAAAAAGACACTTACTTCCTTCTCTTGAAGCAATCGTACTTCCCAGCCATGTTGTTTAACTGTTATAGATTCTTTCCCAACACTTCTTTGTGCCTCTTTGGAAAAATAAATGTTTTTTTCTTGGTTTGTCCAAGAATAGACAACCCTCAAATCCAACACCTTGTTCTGTTGTCCCAATCCAAACTCCTTTTTTCTTCCTGAATATCCAAGACTTCTCTCTCTTTCCAACAGAGAAGAGACCACAGGAGATTGCTCTTCAAGTCAGAACATCTTCTGAGGTTCCTCCCCCTTTTCAGCTCTACTACAGTCAAATTGTGTTGGAAGGAGATTTCTCTCAACTTTGACAGCAACAGCAAAACAGCAAGCCAGTCCCAACAAATCCAGTACTCAACTGCAGCTAAAGTACGATTATAACAGGATCACAATAAAACACAAGAAGCAAAGAATAACAGAAAGATAGTTTGAGTCTTCCTTATTAAAGGACCCAGGAATGTCTTAAAAAAAAGAAAACTTATTTTCCTATTGCACCTCACAGAACTATGGTACAACTCCCTGGAGTGGTACAATACGGCAGTAAGCTATAGGCAAAACAATTGACTAAATGAGTGAGTAGCTGCTGCATGCCTCACTCCTCTCCTCCCGTCACCACGGCTGGTAATGCAGCAGGGGGAGGGCTGAAAGAGGGAAGAGGATAGAGAGGGTGGAGTGAGGAAGGAGGCAAGTGTGAACAAGAGACTGCCCCCCATTACTTTCACCTCTTTCTTTGTCTCTCTACTGTTCAGTGATATTAAGTTATATATCCTTTAGTATGTAGTAATCAGGTTCAAAGAGGTGCATCTATTGTACAATCTTAACTTTTATGTGAAAACTGAAGGAACACAGCCTTTGGTAAGTGCTAGATTGGCCTCACCAAAACTGGCATACTGTGTTAACCTGGTGTCACTTCAACTACTGGCGCTGTATGCTAGATTGTGTAAACTAGTGTAGATAGCTAGTAAGCTAGCTAGCTATAAATAAATGTTTTTCATGACCTAAAAGTGATTTAAGTCTCCATGTATAATGAATTATAGCTGTTGTTGGTCTTACAGATTGTAATTTATTCTTTATGTTGTAGCAGGGTTCAAACGACCATCTGTGCTGATGCTATGCAGTATGCCAGTGACGCTGGGCAGCACTAACTAATTATCACTTAGCTGAACAAGTAAAGCTGTACTGTTCTGACAGTTCTTAATTGTTAATAATATTTGTTGCCCCATTTTCCCTAAAATAATAGGTCTTATAGGAAGCTAGTTAGCTTTTGTGAGCTTATAACCACTGTCTTGATAGACAGCTAGCATAATGTGCTTTGAATTTTTCAGCACATTGTTTTGGTTATATCTCTCACAGGCTCCGCCCTCTACTGGACTCTATGGGTACTACCCTCTATGCAAGCATTCTCCCACTGAGACTTCTATAGAGAGGCGAAGTCCCTCCCCTTCCGAGAGCCTCCATGGGACCCCGGAAGCGGGAAAATATACATTGAAGTCAATGGAGAGAGAAAGGTTATCTTTTGATCCCGTCTGAATTGTGCCACGAATGACACATATGATGTTTGTCAATTTAAAAGAACATTTTGAAAGTCAAAAAAATAAAAATGTGTCGTAAAACTGTGAAGTTACACATTTGTTTGTGTGAAACCGCTCAGTGAACTACAGGTCTCTGGTCTCGCACAATACGCGTCACCATCACAAAGACGGCCGTCACGTTAGCAAATTTCACCTGTTTCTTTCAGAATGAGGCGAAAAGTATAAAACGAGGTGAACATCACTCCAAGTCTGGGCATGTTGAGAGCTGTATATACACGAAAGGGGAGTTAGTCGGTTCTGTAAGAGCAGCGGGACCGGCTTTACAAGGTTTCGGTGAGTAATATGAGTGCAATGTGTAACGTTAATGTCAGCTAGCTAACATTAGCTAACAAGGTACACTAACGTGTTTTGTTTTAGTAACTAGTTTTCTCCTTAAGAACTTCGTGGTCTCTGTGGATGCTGTGGATAACATTAGTGTTCACAAGAACAAGGTACACTCCCGTGTCTTGTTTTAGTTGCTCTTCAGATTGAAGCGGACAGTTTTATATCGACTATACTGTATGTGTGATCTCCTTTTACATCTCGTTGTGTCATTTGAGTTTATTTGCTGTGTGTAGATTCAAGGATTTTGGTTATCTCGGCACAGCTGTGTGTGACTCCCTCTGGTGCACTGGTATGTGTGTTCCTAATGTAGAGAGCATTGATTCATTAATAAACTACACACCGAGTCTAGATCCTGACCAAATCCTTTTTTATTGTTGATCAAATGTTTTTCAAAAATGTATACACATTTAGAAAAATACAATGTACAATCACAACTAATACAACAATCAGACAAGAGGACAAAACTATGGAAAAATAAACCCTCCCCCCCCCCCAGATGCGGACCATCCTTGTATTATTGCTCATTCAATCTATTATAGCATGCTAATAAATGGTACTTACTTTATTTTTACAGATCTGCATGGGAGAGGATGGCGCGATGCAGAGCGCTGTCTGTGATTGTGCACGGGGGATGTACAAATGCAGCCACGCTGCAGCATTGGCAATATTTGCCAAGTGGCAGATCAGCTCCACAGATGTTGAGTGCTAGTGGAGGAAGCCTGGCACTTCCAAAGTAGTCCAGCCGGTGTCTCAACTTTACCAACAGCGAGAGGAGACATACAACCCACTGGCCAGAGACATCGCTAACTGTCAACTGGGGGGTTGTAAACGAGGCCGAAGGGGTGAAGGCCTTTGTGCAGGCCTATCAAGTGACAGTGTTCGAAACTGGTCTCTTTGTGAGTGAGTCGGTGTTTTGGGAGCATCACCCGATGGACTTGTGCAGCCATCTGCCCTGCTGGAGGTGAAGTGTCCACACAGCCAGAGGAACATGACCATCGTGGAGGCAGTCCAGTTACCATCCTTCTGTCTCCGTGAGGAGGGTGGGTCTTATATTCTCAAGGAGAATCACCCATACTGGCACCAGGTCCAAGGGCAGCTGCACATCACAGACCGGAGTCTCTGCTACTTTGTTGTGTGGACCACGAAAGAGGCGATCATCATCCCCATCCCCAAAGACCCTGCATGGCATGGAAATCTCCTCCTCCAGCATATGCTCCCTGTGTTGGCCAGTAGAGAGGAGGACATTTAAATAAACATACTCTTAACACCCTCGGACTCTGCGTTGTGTTTCCTATGTGTGATGGGGTGTGATGCCGAGGGGAGGAAAACAGGACACAGCAGATTGTGGTGGAGATGCTGAGCAGTTATTTAATTGTTGCATGTAATTATTATTATACTGCGTGCTTCTTAGTTATTCCATCTTTTGGTGTAACATGGATCTGTATGTAACTCTATATTTACCTGTCATCTACCACAGTTCCTTCTACATCATACACCATCATTATACATGATGGTGTATATAAGATATATATATTTGTATACATATCTGTAAATTGTATAATTTTATTTAAACGTCTTTTTGATCTCTCTGTCTATAAACACAAACTGAGTAAGATTGACAATAAAGTTGACTTTGAAAAATATATATATTCTTTATGAAAATAGTTGCCTGTTGGAGAAATGAATCCAAATGAAACGTTGGACTGAACTACAACTACGCCTTTAAATCTCTACGGACTGTTTTTCAGTGGGATGGCAAGTTCCTATCTTTAAACATTTATTAGTTTTTTCTCAGAACAGATTTGATTTTCTGAAGTTAATTTAACTTTGCCGACCATGTAAGGTCATTATTAAAAGGTACAATCAATTTGTTTAGGGTTGACTAAAATAATGAAAAACATTCATTTGGATAATTTACTGACAGAATAAGAAACTCAATGATGCTCTACTCACCTGTTCCCTTTTTATAAAGTGAAACAGTTGAAACGATAGATTTTAGTAAACTTAAAAACAACCTTCTCCAAAAGCTATCAAGGAATATACCGAATACTTGTTTTAGAACTTTATTACATATTTTTATATAAATAGTTTGAATGATCCATAATTGACAGAAGCGTGTGTTTACACTGACCTGTTACTCATATATTAATGTCTTTGTAACTTCAGTAAACCACTACCTCACTCATTTCTTTCATTCATCACGGTTCAGTAAACTAAGTGATGCATGAACCAGTTTAATCATTATAATAGCGTAGGATTGCAACTCTTTGAAACTGTAGGTGGCTCTTAAAAGAGCCGTTGTGTTTGGGTGTGCTGGTCTCAGGTCAGTCTCTAAGCCCTCTCTCAGCTGGATGTCCTTGGGCATGATGGTGACCCTCTTTGCTTGGTTCATCTTACTGGGGGGAGCTACATGGATGTCGGTGCAGTCCACAGTCATTTTGCAGTTGAAGGCAGAATGATTTTATGATTGACTCAGAATGAAGCACAACTTCATGTGATACAATACATTGACTTTATTTGTAATTGTGTAAAAACATATAAGCATTGATTAGCAAGCAGGACCTGCAGGAACAGAGCACGGTGATGGATGGAGCTGGG
This sequence comes from Harpagifer antarcticus, assembly GCA_902827135.1. NCBI lineage: Eukaryota > Metazoa > Chordata > Actinopteri > Perciformes > Harpagiferidae > Harpagifer > Harpagifer antarcticus. Next base: position 2,992,376 of record CADEHL010001042.1, on the reverse strand, counting down.
AAGAGAGAAGAAGAAAACAGATCAACTTTATTATCAGATATTAAAAATTCAATTTTCAAAACAAGTTGCAGCTCCTACAGTTTTCTAGTGTGTAAAGATGACTTCACATGACCTATGCAAAATATCACACTCAATACATGTGTGTCTCTGGGGGGTGCATTGTGCCTTTGATGTATATAAATAATATACCATAACCAAATACTATTACGTACAGTGGAAATCAGGTTGCCAGAGCAGGTCAGTCCAGTGTGCATGTTCCTCAGGGTCTCAGCAGTTACAGGTGACGTGAAGAAAATAAAAGAGAAAAAGGTCAGTAACAACACTTTAAAGTAACAACACTTTATATTATATTATAATAATTATCTCTCAGTAATCACTCAACTACTGTCTTTCCAACAAACAGATTGACTCATCCTCACTGTCATCATAATGAAACACGTCCAGAAGAATGTCGTGCAGAGCTGCCTGCCTGCCTTCCTTCGACTCTCCCTGAACTGCCTGATCTTTTAATGTTCAATGTTAACCATTTGTGCAGATAGCATTAAGTAGAAAAGATCACGATGCTAATGTGGCGTTAGCCTACCTCCCGCCCCCTTAGCACCTGGTGGAGGGGGCGATAGGCTACTCTTCAAATGTTTCACAAAATACTTACCATCATGACTACCCTTACTGTTTAACATGTTGGTTTACTTCATGTTAAGGCTAATACAAATGACAACGCTAAGTAATGTGATGCTAACTAACGTGCTCGCTACTAGCTAGGTAGCTAACTTGACTATGGTTCATGCAAAACATGTGTATTACCTGATATGTTTGGTCCAGCGACTCCTGGTCCTTTCATCAGACGGGAAGCGATAGAACGAGCAAGTGGTATGATCACTTTGTGATTACAACCTGGTTCAAAGCACACAGGCATCTTGTGAAAGTGAATTTATTGGAGCAATCTCTTATATTTATTGGAGGGAATAAACCAGTTTCTTCTTCTTCTTCTTTGCTTTAATTGCGAGTCGCTACCAGTCTTGGAGCATTATGGCCTATGACATCACTTACGCGACCCAGAATGGGATTTGGGATTTGTAGTCTTTGTAGTCGCGTATTTTTCATAGTCTTATATTTCAGCAGTTTTACGACAAAATGTGACTTTTTTTTACATGGAAATGATTGTTTAAGATTGACAAACATCATATGTGTAGTTCGTGGCACAATTCAAACGGGATCAAAAGATACGTTTTCTCTCTCCATTGAATTCAATGTATTATTTTTCGCTTCCGGGGTCCCATGGGCCGGAAGTAGATGGGCGTGACTTCGCCTCTCTATAGACGTAGCCGGCATGGATGTATAATAAGAACTGGATACAGCGTGGGAGGCGGGGCCTCATTAATTCCTATGAGAGTTGCTCAATGGTGCATGATAACAAAATGGCCCAACTTTTGAGAGAGCGAAATGTCACAGATTACCCGGCATGCCTGAGAAGTAACCGTATGTGCACTCATAGAGCATGCGCAACTTTAACCACGCCGCCCAAAAGGCTCGTTCACATTAAGCACGTGAATTTGCGTACACGTAACAGTACCGCGCGTTCATTACAGCATGGTACTGGATTTATATTAACGAGGCGGCAGTTAGCAGCTAGCTAGTAAATTATGCTAAATTACACATCAATCGTTATGTACTTTTATATTACGGATCAGGATCTAGTGATATCCAAGCAACAGAGCTTAATTTAGCATGATACCTGTGTGGGTTGTACATGAAACCACTTGGTAATATATAAAAATGTATATGTTGAAGCCTGTTATGATCAATTGTGAGTTAAAACTTTATCTAAAAAGTAAAGCTGATGATGGATTACTGTGGTGGATTTAAAATAACAATAGCCTATTTCTTTTTGAAATGTGATGGAGTAAAAGGATAGTAACTGTGATTATTCATGTTAAGTAGCCCACAAGTAACTAAAACAATTGCAAATGCAATAAGAAGCTACAGGAACGTTAATCTACGTCGATAATATTAACTTTATTTAATACAACATTTACGGTACAAGATTTACATCATACAGCCCATGTAGTATAATATTTGACAAATGATGAATTACAGCAAACATGTGCAATATATCCATTATTACAGCTCCGTGGGCTGGGAGTAAGGCGATATGGTCCGTTGTTATTGTGCATCCATGGGTAAAGAGAAACTCATGTAGTACTGAACACGTAACGTGAACGTGCCGGGCGGCGCGGTCCCGTGGGTTAGATGCGCGTTCATAATGCAGAGGGAAATAACTCTCAGAATAACGTTATTAGCACATTTTTACAATTTGAGGAACGAATGTTTTTAATAAGGGCTATACAAACGTTCATACTGGGTAGTTTATTTAGTTTAAAAAATATTATCCAACGAGTTACAGACCACTCTTTCCCAATGTAAGTCAATGGGAAAAAGTGTTTCCGGGCCCAAAGGAAGTGTAGTACCGCTGTTTGACCAGCACGAATATTCTCATCAGACTCCGGCGCACTTCCTGGGGGCTTGGTAGCCGGCCCTGGGCGGGCCTACCTGAATGCGCGCGCATCACACCGTATAAAACGAGGCTTCGCCTCCTGACTATCATCCTTTTCTCTTCAGCAGCGGAAGTGATTCCACGAGAGACGTTTGAAAGAAGAAGAAAGAGTTATCATACCTCCAGGGAGTCGCCACTGCTAGAGACCCGGGCCTGTCCTTCGTGCCCTGGCTGAAATAGCGGGCGCCGATCCCCACCACCTTGCTTCGACTGTTTGGGGGACCAGGATATGGCCGAGGCGGTGCCATTCACGTTCGCCATTCCTTCCGGGTCTGGCCGAATAAGTAGCTCGGTCCACGGGCCTTGCCCCAGCCAGGCCCGGTTCCCCAGGGGACTGGTGCTCGGTGGCTTCGCGTGATATAGGGTCGACCCTACTTAATCACAGGCCGCCACCGCTGCCCGCCGTGTGATGTCCCTGGGATATCACACCACGTGGCACTTTCCAAAGAGGATCGTGTTGATCTCCTGGGAGCCCCCGTGTTTACGGAAGGGCTCTTTGGATCGATGTCCTTGCTCACGGGATGAGGATTAGTCGCAGCGTAGCTGCTTCTTTCCCATCCCCAGAGGAAGAAACACTGTCCTACACTCCCCGCCCCTGCTGTAAACCCCAGTATAGGGAGCCAGCAGGTGGGCGTGTGCACGTGAGTGGAATAAACCCGAGTGCTGTCAAAGCACTGTGCGGGTTCAAGAGACGCTATTGCCGGCGTGCTGTTGTCAGAAAACACACCTTGCCTGGTATAATAGCTCCGATTAATGCATTTCATCGTTGCAATGGGAAATACAGCGTTAATACGTGAGAGTGGCCACGGTGCGTTCAGGGACCCCGCAGGAGAACGGTGGCTTACGTTTGTAAACTCTAGTTCTGGAGTGAGGTGTGTGTGGGAAAAATGCATTCAGTAAAGACTATTGCATTAATCCCAGAGTAACAGTAATTTCTCTCCACAATTCCACTTTTCCCCATAATGTCCGTTTCAAAGAGACGGCATTGTGACGGCGCGCGCGGCCCCCCTCCCCCGAGGGCGGGCCACGGTGCGTTCAAAGACCTCAGTAGAGAGGTGAGACGAAGGGAGAGGTGCCGGCACGGAGATCCCGTGCCCGCGGTGCCCTCCACCTCTTCGGCCCACCCCGTGGAACCGGCGTGCCGGCATTCACGGGGACGGGCTGCCCGTCTTCACAGATCTGACTGGCGGGGGGAGAAAATCTCTCCGCCCGGGACGAGGGGGCGAATCCCGCCTCCTCCCTGTATAATGCACAGATCACTACGTTTTCTAATAAGAATGAGGTTGATCTGTATCCAAATCTAGGCTAAGTGTCTTTTGTTTCCACAAAGGCTACACTTAGGCCTACACACAATGTTAACCGTACGATTTCCCCATTCGCTGCCCCAGCTGTAGCTCCTGTAAAGGACGTGGCTAGTGGGCATGCGCAGATGAGAGCGATGAACCGCAGGGAGTGCTATCTAAAGGAGAGCGCTATGCGGGTACAGGGACATTATCGCCGGCGTATTGCTGTCAGAGAACACACTACGCCTAGAGCAAAGACTCCAATGCAGTTTACCCGTAGTATAGTGGTAAAGGCTGCATTATGGTGGAGCCCGCACTCACACAAGAGCGTGTGGCGGTGCGTTCAGGGACCTTAGTAAAACACACTACGCCTATAAAGACTCTGATTAATGCTGTTTACCGTCGTGGTGAGAACAGCATTAGGGTGGAGCGCGCGCACGGCAGGGCGTTCAGGGTCCTCAGTAAATTATCGGCCCTTTCTGTGTCAACCCTCCATGGGCAAATCTTCCCTTCGCGGGGAGTTTTTGCGGCAGAACGTGTCACCAGAGAGTATCACAGCTTCATAGCTGCGGCCCCACGGCTGAGGGCTTGTCCATTAACACAATGTTCTGGGGAATGGAAACTCAGCTGTGTGCTAACAAGGTGGAGGGACAGGAGGACACTGAAACGGGGCTATTAAGTCCAGTTTTGCAGCGTCCCACTGTACCACATGTCTATACACTGTATCACATGGACCACTGTTTTATGGGTGTCCCACACCCACCTCTTTTTATGGGCATGCGAGAGGTAAATCTGTAAATCTGTTGTGCACCCTCAGCACAGAGAAAAGGGTCTTTATTCCATGTACTTCCTGGTTCTCAGGAGGACAGGGGAATTCAGACCTATTCTAAATCTCCGCGGCCTGAATCGCCACATTTCCTGCAGGAAATTCAGCATGTTAACTATGAAACAGTTACTGGGGCTTGTGCAGCCAGGCGATTCACCACCATCGACTTGAAAGACGCGTACTTTCAGGTGGAAATTGCTCCGGAGCACAGAAAGTGTCTGCGTTTTGCCTTCCAGGGGATAGCCTACGAGTACAACAGAGTACCGTTCGGCTATTCCCTATCCCCATGCACATTCAGCAAATGTGTGGCCACAGCGCTTCAACCGCTGCACGCCCACGGCATGAGAGTTTTCTTTTACTAGACGACCTCATAGTCATGGCCGGGTCCAGGGAACAGGCAATGCTTTGCACAGCACAATTGATCACACACCTAACCAAATTAGGCTTTGCGATCAATTGAAAAAAGAGCACCCCCATACCTCACCAACAGGCGTTGTAGTTGGGAGTGGTGCTCGATGCAGGCGCGCTACGCACCACCCTGTCAGAGAGCAGAAGTGCGTCCTTTCTCCGGGCGGTTCACAGGCTGCGACAGGGGGCGACAGTGACAGCTTTAACTGTCATGCAGACTCTGGGTCTCTGCATATGCGCCGCCTGCAGAGGTGGTTCTCCAGCCTGCGTTTGGATCCCAAGAGGCACAAACGGCGGCTGATGACCATCCCCCCCCCTCAGTGGAGGGCAACCTCCGGTTTTGGGGGTCCCCGGATCACCTCCGGAGGGGATCTCCACTGGGATGGGTGACCTCCTACATCACAGTGTTCACGGATGCATCCAGAACAGGATGGGGCTCTAATAGAGTTTCGACACAGCAACCTCCTAGAGCTACGGGGGGTAGTGTTAGTCCTCCAGCATTTCATGCCCCTAATTCAAGGGAGACATGTAATGGTCAGGAGCGACAACAGCACCACAGTGGCTTATATCAACAGGCAGAGCGGAGTCCGCTCCGCCGCCTTGTTGACCACAGCGGAGAGGCTGTGGTTATGGGCTTCAGAGGTGGCGTTAGCCCTGAGAGCCCTCCATATCCCGGGACTGGAGAATAGGGGGGCCCACCTCATGGTGAGGGGCGGCCCCCTGCCAGGCGAATGGACGCTTCACCCGGAGGTGGTGAAGCAGATCTGGGCCCAGTTCGGGGGAGCGGAAGTGGATCTGTTCGCCAGCCGGCGCAACAACCACTGTGCCCTGTGGTTCTCCATGGCCCTGGGCGACGACCCGCCCTTGGGGGTGGACGCGTTTGCACACGAGCCATGACCAAGGAAGCGGTTATAGGCCTTTCCACCGCTGCTTCTCATTCTCCCTCTCCTGGGGAGAGTGAGGCGAGAACGTCTGTCAGTCATCCTAGTGGCTCCGGACCGCCGTGGTACTCCGAGATGACACAGATGAAGGTGGGCCAGCCCTGGGCGGTTCCCCAGTTCTGGGGGGCGATGTCTCAAGAGGCAGGTGCAATCGGGGCGTTACCCACTCTGGGCCGTCCTCTCCAGGCTTGGCTCCTGAGAGGGACAGGCTGAGACAGGGTGGATTGTCTGACAGTGTTATTCAGTCTATCCAGACAGCTAGAGCAGGATCCACCACAGCCTATTACAAGCCAAGGTGGCTAGGATTCCAGCGATGGTGTGAGAAGCGGAGAATAGAGCCTCTATCTTGTGAGTTAGGCTCTATTTTTTCCTTCTTACAGTTACTGGTGGACAGAGGGCTTGCGCATTCAACAGTGAAAGTGTATACAGCAGCCATCTCGTCCTGCCATGAGGGATTTGGCGGCAGGTCAGCCTTTAGTCAACCACTGATGTCGCGGTTTTTACAGGGGGTCAGGAGGCTGCGCCCAGTAGTGCACGCCTCCACCCCACAGTGGGACCTGCCCCTAGTGCTCGAGGCTCTGGCCTCGGGGCTGTTTGAGCCTCTGGAGCTCTCCTCTCTGAAAGCATTGTTGTGGAAAACAGCTTTGCTTCTTGCCTTAACGTCAGCCAAAAGGGTGTCCGAGTAAACTGCTCTATCGGTGCACCCGAGCTGTTTACTGATTCGGGGTGACCGGAGTGGCGCGACACTCAGACCGAACCCCTCCTTTGTGCCCAAAACCTAAGGAGTGCGTTCAGGTCGAGGGCTATTCAGTTAGGGGGTTTTAGTTTTCCCCCCCATGGTGGGGCCAGGGAAGCTAAACTGCACCTCCTCTGCCCGGTGCGTGGGCAGAATGTTATGTGGAGCGCACGGCTGCCCTTAGACGCACCGAACAGCTGTTCGTGTGCGGGGTGATCGGGAAAGCTCTGTCCAAGAAATGCCTGGCAGGCTGGCTCTGCGAGTGCATTGCACATGCCTACGGACAGGCAGGGAGAGCCTGCCCCACGGGGGTTCGTGCGCACTCCACACGGGCTGGGGCTGTGTCGACAGCCTTATTCAACGGTGTGAGTGTGGAGGACATATGCACAGCGGCGTCTTGGTCGACGCCAGGCCCCTTCATAAGGTTGTATCTCTTGGACATGTCGGGCTCTTTCTCCTCGTCTGTGCTTGCGGGGGCAACACAGGACTGGTAGGGGGGGGGGGTTGTGGGTCAGTTGGCATCTGACCACCCCCCCGGACGTAATGCGCCTTCGTAATGCGCCTTCGCTGTTCCCGGGCCCTCTGAGGGTCCCGGGATAGCCCTCCGGGGTCAGTGTTTGAGTGTCTGGCACTCCCTGTTATAGGGATTCAGGGAAGCAGGCATGCACACTTTCTGCGAGGTAAGCGCAGCAGGGTGTGCTCTGTCAGCCACAGCCGAGATTTCTCCTCGGTTATAACCGGGTTAAAGGAGAATGTGGGGCAGCAGCTGCTGACCATAAAAGTCGGTCAGGGGCAGTAGGGTGGAATGTTGTTTTTGGACGACAGTGCGCGTATATATCGCGGCTCCACCCACTGTACCCATAGAGTCCAGTAGAGGGCGGAGCCTGTGAGAGATATAACGTTGGGTTACGTATTGTAACCCTTGTTATATTAGCACAGGCGGAGCCCTCTACTCAGGGCACTGTCTGTCCTATTCTGCTCGCTGAAGAGAGGTGTAGGATGATAGTTAGGAGGCGAAGCCTCCTTTTATACGGTGTGATGCGTGCGCATTCAGGTATGCCCGCGCAGCGCCGGCTACGTCTATAGAAGTCTCAGTGGGAGAATGCTTGCATAGAGGGTAGTACCCATAGAGTCCAGTAGAGGGCTCCGCCTGTGCTAATATAACAAGGGTTACAATACGTAACCCAACATTTTATGTCCCTCGACATTAACATTAAAGCCTCCATAACATATTTTCAAGTTAAAGCCGGTTTTCATGCAAGAACTGTAATAAACACACCTGCAGCAACAGCAGACAGATTAAGTTAGCGAAATTAACTGGTAAACAGAGGAAAATGTAGCTGCATTGGACTTTCAATTGTCAGGTGGATACAAACAAAACTGCAAATGGATGTTGCTCTGTGTCTGCAGGACACTTTCAAGACATCACTCTGAATCATGTGAATGTTGTATTTACAGAATGTGCCAAGGGACAATACAAATAAATTAAGCAGATTTAACTTGCAATATGTCATTTAACTAATAAACCAAAATGGTATAACTGACATATATTTAGAAACCATTGCATCTCATTCACTGGACATCCTAAGCAAAACTCAGTATCTACGTATAGTACAGTAAAGTGTGTGCCAGGACCTTGAACTTAATGACAGAACAGATTCTGACAATTTAAGCCAGGCCATATAAGATAACATAAAGCAATTTTCATATATATTTATTGAATTTATTATCCAGTAAGTATATGGATGCATTCAGTATAGACTTTCCTTGTACAGTACACAGTGTTGTTCTACTTTCATATAATGGATAGGCAATTTCAAATGAATCAATATACAGCACTTAGCGATCACAGCATCTATTTGTCAGTTGACAGATGTTTGTAACTGGACCATTATAATATAGGCTGTTGTTTATGAATGCAACCGCAAAGTATGAACAATATGGGCCACTACCATGACCAAAAATGAACACTGAACAAAAAATTAGATCAAAAGTATCTCTCCGATATCAGTTTTTGCCATGCTTGTTTGAGATGACAAATAAAATGAACAATATGTAGTTTGTACCACTATTGTTTTTTTAATCAACACATTTAATACTTTACATTTTTAAGTTTGATGGTGTCGTGAAGTAGTAGTTTGTTATTAAAGTGGTCTTCAATCGGTTAAGATTTCTTGACTGTTCATTGTTCAGGAGGTTTTTGCCTGGAGCCGAATGTTTCTCTGACGCAGCTTGGCAGCAAAATAACGTTCCAGAGGGAGTGCGAATGAATTTGTCCTAAATTCTCAGGTTGTTAATATGATGAGTGATGATCCAGATATTCAATATATTTAAACTGGAAGCGAAATGATCGGAAGAGGTGTGCTCTTCCCCAAAACAAATGGACTAAATGTTGACTCAAACCAGTAAAAACATTGGATTTAACCCTTTCATGTTAGAAATATCAACGTTTTTAGGCTAGCGTAGATTCCGTGTTTCTTTGGTAACATCACATTCGGAGGTTCAATTACTTAAATCTTAAATTCGTTTAACAAACATAGTAAAAAATAACCAAAAGAAGTAGGGCCTAGTGGTCATGCAACAGCCTGTCGTAGTTAATCACTATATGTAGGGAGCTTATCCACCTACAGCCACTACAGCTACACGAGCTTGTGTGTGGGGCTGCGGTGACATAAGGATAGATCCTGAGATTCCCTGCTGCAAAAATCTCTCAGACACACACAATCCAGAGAAGAGTCAATTTTAACTGGCCAGCTAATTTAAATAATCAATGTAGGATCATTACAGAAAAAACCAAGGTATTTTAAATGTAATCCATGATGGTTCATGTTTACCCATTCAATAGTCCCATTCAATAGTCCGAGGATTAGGGAGATTTCAAGTGAAGGTTGTACTTCTTACTAGAAAATGCTTTGCACCAAATAGCAGCCCTGAATAAAATCCTATTCTACAAAAAAATGGGTTTTATTCTAATATTGAGGCGACTGCATGAGAATTGGACCGAAATGTGTCAAAGCATCCCAAAAAACAAAATCACATTAATCATCAAAATCAGTCACAGAGGAGTGGTGATAGTGGAAGGATTTCTCAACTCAAACATGCCCAGACTGAATGTTATCTGTGTGATTCATTCATTCCAAACATGTTGAAATTGTATCTAAGCTGTCTAAGTCACTGGTGTGTGAGCGTGTGTGCGTCTGTCACTGAAAACAAAGACAGAGTCGGTTTGTATCAGTTCCAAAGCTCAGCAGCTCCATTTCAACAGCATTTGCACAAACACACTGTCTCCTAGATCAGTTTTGGCACACACTGAGAGATTCCTTTATTAACACACATGCACACCACACACACACACGCACACCAGACACACACACACACACCTCAATATAATTGAATCTAGCACATGACATTGCCAATAAACCACCAGGAAGGACTCATTCAGAGTGTGCTTAAAGTAGTGTTTACAGAGGATTGCCACCATTTTAATGTATGTGTTAATCAGTCTTTCCACCATTACATTCAACTCTGCCTTTGTTTATTCTAAGGAGAGTTAAACACAGCCAGTCTGGTCACTCTATACAGGGTTAGTTGGTGTTTAGCTGCCAGATGGAGGAGAAGGCAGAGTTGAATTGAGTAATACAGCAAATGCTGGCGTTCATGGGGAAAATTGAGTTTTCCTATTGGATTGGGTTTCCCTTCAGAATATCACTCAAAATGGATTCAGGGTGTAAAACATAATTTTCTTTTACATAGAGGCCATTAAAAGCAGTCAGTAGCTTTTTCCCTGAATGCAAGTTGAATACCATTTGGACCAAATAAGCAGTTTGAAGATATCGTGATCTGACAATTTTTAGATGGGTTTCAGACCAGAACCACATGCATGCATCATTGGATATTTTAAGATCTAATGATGCAATACGTTTAGCACCAGACAACAATGCTTTCATGCCAATTAAGAGTCATTACCTGTGCAGAACACAATTTTAAGGATGCATTAATAGACTGCTTGGCCACTGCTTGGGCATTGCAACAGGCTGCTAACACAACATTTGTAATATCATCAACTCGTACATTTGTTATGGTGAACATGTCAGCAGTAACCGACCCATTTAAAGTCAGGAAAATAGCAACAGTTCATTTGGAGTTTAAGCTTCGTTTTTCTCTCCACACCGCAAGCTAAGTTTTGTTCTGTCATTTGGCAGGAAGTGTCCAATGGGTTCATCAGAATTATTTTGGAGCTGTCTGCTGTGACCAAAAAACGATACCAAAGAGAGTAAGGAGATTGAACTGAAATATTTATAGCTGCTTGCAGTAAAAACCAAAACAACACACTGAAAGATGCTAAAACGCTACAAGAGAAACTGCAGTCGGGTAACAATTATCTATAGGTCTGTCATCACGAGCATCTCCTTTAAGATCACACATTGTCAAATCTAGCGTTAATCACACAAGATGGATTTGCCTCTGTCCAGGTATTATCACAGCACACGCATTCCAGGAATGTTACTTTCCCTTTTAAGTGGGAAAATTAACTTGTCTCAAAGTCTTTTGCAAAGGAATCTAAATACTACCCTGTGGAGGGAGATTTATGACCCTCTAGTATATGAAACACCTGGTACCTCACTCCTTTTACCTCTCAAAACACAGCTATCCAATGTCTCGTATGTGTGCTGTATGAGTTTCCCAATAGCGACAAGTCCTAACGGATCCAAGAGCATGGCGAAATTCTACATGTAATATTTAAATGGTCACGAGTGTGTGTTTATGTGTGTGTGCATATGCATGTATCAATCATACAGCGTTCTGTTTATAGAGCCAAGAGGAATGTCGGTCAGTTTCCCTTCAAGGAAAAAAAAGTGGTATTTCCTGAAACGGCCCTGAGTCTGGACCCACCGAGGGAGAGAGAAAGAGAAAGAGAGACCAACTGGAAGGCAGTGGATTTATTAAGTCTGCCTGGATGTCATGTTTTTGGTTCTCGTATGTCTGTCAACATTACAGAAAAACTGCTGGCTGGATTTTGGGTGAAGCATGGGCCAAGAAAGAACCCAAGTCATTTTGAAGGGAATAGGAATCATGGATCACACCTTTTTGATAGTTTCATAAACATTGCCATATAGGACATGGCTTTGGCTGTCTTGCCTTCATCAGTGGAGTGAAGGATGTTTCCTCTGGTTACTTGATGTACGGTGAATTCATTAGTCATTAAAGACCGTAGGAAGGATGTAGGTAAAGTACAGGTATAAATAATAAAATGAACAATGGCTGAATTCCATATAGCTGCTTCAGTTTCAGGTCCTGGGGTCAGTTTCACACACATATGTATTTGCTGGTCTTTAGGGTTAGGCCATTTTAACACAAAGACTGACTTATTTTGTACAACCCTTAAATGTTTTAATGGCGACAATAGGTTGTTTGAGTTTACATTTATTGTCAAGCAAAAATAAATGTGTATTTGGTGTTTTTTCACCAACTGGTTGGAAGCAAATAAACATTTCTATGCAAGTTTTTCAAAGAATTCAGTGGTATTGAGTGCTACCATTGCTGTCATGGCTTTGAAAACGGAGAAGAAGAAAACAAAAAACACCACAAGTTGAATAGGACATCTAACCAATCTGCAAAAGCAAGGTAGAGATTCCTCAGGAGTTTGTTTCAATTGGGCATGTTTTAATTGTTCTTCAATTTCTGCAAAAATGGGCTATGTCATATGCCAAGACAAAGTTGCGCGATGGCCCTATCAGTGCAAACAGCTGATTAGTAACATGAGTCAAACTTTCGCTTTGTTAGAACATCATTTTGAAGAGGTCCTTCGATAATCAATTAAGCACATTGTGAACGTAAAGCTTTTGTGCAATTGAGGGAATTCCTATTTCTATACAGCTTTCCTAATGTGAAACTTCAAAATGCACATAAAGATTTGCTTATGGAAACAACACCCCATGACCAGCTAACAAGTAGCGTCAAATAACAAAACAAAAAAGAGGAGAACATAACTTGAAATTGAACTAATTTGATTTGCCAACAACACTTTAAAGTCGAATTTTTATTAGAGAGTAAAGTAACCATTTGCAAACATACAGCGATGAGGACATGACCAGGTTTTAAATGTGTAGGAAACTATTCTATGCAACAGAAGCTCATTTTCATGAATGAGTGGCTATGCATTTTCAAACAGTACATATGTCTGTCCCTCATGACCTATAAAAGGAAGTTCTGTATATATAGACACCAGAAAAGATATTAGAAAGATTGGTATTTTAGAGAAAAGTTCTGCAAAGGGTTTAACTTTGGCCGTGTCTTTTGCTCACCGACAGTAAAACAGCCTCGACTAGCTGAACTTCAGATTTCTGGATTTCTTGTGGTTGACCAAAGAGGCCCTGCTTTTCTTCCCTCTCCTCATTCTTCTCCTTTATTTTTTCCATCCCCTTCCACATCTCCATCACTTATTTCCCCCTCTGCTGGCTCCAGTCCCCTTTCTCTCACCCCTGCCTCTCCCCTCGCCTCTTTTTGTGGTTTCTCTCTCTCCTATTCTCACCATAACAACGTACACATGCTGATCCAGATCTCTCTCCGTACAGAAGAGGAAGGGAGTCGCTCTGTAGCTCTCTGAATTCCACCTCACATCTGGAAACCATCTTCTTTCTCTCTCCCTCTCTCTTTGCCAATTACTCCCCCTCTCTCTCTATGTTGTAATGTAAATAGCCCTGTAATCATACTCCTGCTCTAAGCCTGCCGCACTGGGTGGTGTGTGTGTGTGTGTATATGAGATCTTACTCAGAACACACTCCTCCTACAATCTGGAAAGTGTTCTTCTTCTTCCTTCCAATCTCAGGTCCCAGCTGAGGTTTATGGGGTGATAAAAACAAAGCGGCCCTTTAACTTCACATGCTCACACACAACTATTGTGTGTGTGTTGAAGCAACAGGAGGCACACGAGCAGTTCCCTCAAAGAGTTTAACTAAATGACAATGGCCTAATGACCTGAAACTGAAGACTTTATGGACTGTCAACACAGTGCACACAGATGCACCTCATTGCTCCAGTGATGTCTCTGAACAGTAAAAGGCTACTTATTATTGCGGTCTCAATTCACATACTTCTTTACATACATGTGCAATTTTAGTGCGTCCCAATGCAGTGTGTGGCAAAATGCACTACGAGTATCCGAAAGGGACACTCATAACGTTCAAAAGTTGTGTTGGACACTTCTCACACTCAACTATCGCCATCTTGGCTACGCAACGTAAGCTACAGGAACTGCCGCGTTTGCAGTTGCTACAAATGAACGCAGAAATATACAAATACAATGTGTTTTTTCCCACTATATAATTAACGTACCACTATACTACTAAGTTAAGTTATTTTATTGTTTTACAGGACGGTATAAAAAGATATATAATTGTGCAATAGGGCAGTGATGTCCTGCCGTTTAGTTCCTGGTCTGGATCAAACTCCAAAAACACCAGAACCAGTACAACCAATACAATAATATAATTAAACCAATCGATCAAAGTTTATTTATTTGATTTGATTAATATAGCCCAATATCACAAATTGAACACTGCCTGCCTGGTACGTAGACGCCCTCCAGACACAACACATCAAAGACTTTGTTATGCTCAGGCTTACCAGTACTAGCCCTGACAAGCACATATCGCTTTCGGCAGGTTTGATTGTTTGTTTGTCATCAGGATTACGGGAAAAGAATGACTGATCCAGTTTCCTTAAACTTGACGGAAATGTAAAACATGGGCCAAGAAAATAAACCATTACATTTTGGAAATGTTTAGCTTACGGCATGTTCTTGGTCTATGTTTATTCTTTTCAAGTGCTCTTTTAGTGAGTAGATTAAAAGTAGCTTCCCATTAATAATGCAGGAAATAATACTAAAATCAAAATTCCCTCAGGCTGCACAGAATGCAAGAATTAAGCCACATTCAGTATTACACTGACCAGGTCACAGCAACCGCAAGATGTCTAATTGTCTAATTATGTATCAGTGAGTTATTATGAAAGGATTTCATCGGTAAACAGGACATCCATGTAAAACCTCTGAGGGTTTGTTCAGTGACCCAGTGACTGATGACCTGATCAGCTCTCAAATCAGGGCTTTGACATTTGACAGGACGCACGCACGAATGCACACACCCACAACACACACACACACACACACACACACACACACACACACACACACACTCACACACACGACACACACACACACACACACACACACACCACACACACACACCACACACACACACACACACACACACCCACAACACACACATCACACACACACCACCACACCACACCACACACACACACAACAACACACACACACACACACACACACACACACACACACACACACACACACACACACACACACACACACACAACACACACAACACACACACACACACACACACAACACACACACACACACACACACACACACACACACACACACACACACACACACACACACACACACACACACACACACACACATTTATTAAGTTTCTCACTCAGATTACCCTGATTACCGGTTTATCTATGCTTTGTGTGTTTGCTTTACTGTCACAAGGACACAATCAGATGTCTTCGTTGGGTATATCCTCCTGAGGATCAGATCAGCAGATCCCAGATCAATAGAGCCTTTTATCCTCTCACACTGAACGACACCATGACTCTATTTCTGAATCAGGCACTGTCTATGTTCAGGATTACAGTGGTTTCACACAAAGTGAAAGATAACAGTTTAATCTGGACCGTCCTTGACCTGCTACTACCAAACACTGAGCACAGAGGGTGAGGAGTGTGTGTGTGAGTGTGTGTGTGTGTGTGCGTGCCTGTGTGTAATCTCACAGCAGTACAGTATGTTGACCATAGTGAAAAAGACCAAAGTATGACATTAAAAAGACAAAAGAAATTCGTGAAAAAATTGCAATAAAGTTGACCTTTTATACTTTTAAGGTGAATGCATATGCAAACAGTTACTCTTCATGATTACTATAACAACTGATGTCGATTATAACCAGGGTCCTATTGACAGACCTCAAGCATACATTTGGAATAGATTTGAACCTTTAAATCATTTTAATGACCCAAATTCTCACAAGATAAATCATATTAAGTTGTAGAAGAAATTATCTTGAGATTCAATGATGTAATAAAGTAAAGTTTGCCTGAAGGCTTCATTATTTTGCTGGCAACGTTTTGTCTGATTGCCTGAAGCCAAATATACTGTTTTGCCAACATTTTTGGGGAAATTAAAGGAATAAAGTCTACAGCATAGCAACATCACATCTCAGTTAGGATATCCAAGAGAGATGTCCCAAATAAAACTATGTAATAATTTACTATGGACTTCAAGAACTATAATTGCAGCCAGAAACCGCCCACCTACATCGCCCGTGTTGCCAGTAAACCATGGTCCATCCAGAAAACAGTCTTTTCCTCTCTTAACAACTCAAACCGATGCACAAACAAAGGCACAGCTTTGTGGGACACTGTTATCGACCACACGTATCGATCATCAGTCAATCCTCATAATTCCCGCTGCATTATAACTCTACTCCGAGCACAACAAAGCTGAAGTTTCCGTGAGAACGTAAACACTTACCGTGTCTGCTCTATCTCAAACGGTCTCAGAGTGAACTCATCCCTCAGAGACGGAAGCCAAGACATGGACCCTGAGCTGTTAGTCGACTAATGATTGGATTATCTGTCTCCGTCCTGCCCGCGTCTAATGCTCAGCGGAGCTGCGTTCACGGGCGGCACGGAATCTCCCAATCCCTACTTGCATATGAAAAAACTGGACCCATCATCTTTACGCTAGTTCCAAAAATGCAATGTTTCCTATTACTTTTCTCTGAGTGGAGCATGTTCTTCTTACGGTTGTAAACGTTTTTGATATTTATTTATTTTCATATAATTTTGCTTTTTTCAGGACCCACATCTCAAGAGTTTATTCCTGATAATTCATTTTATTTAAGAAAGGGAAACCATGATCCAAATCATTGCAACACAATAATAGTGATTAAAAAACATTATTTTTCACACTTGAAAGTAGGCTTGTGAATCACAATTTGGAAGAGGTCTAATGAAGAATTCACATTAAACGTGGTCAATGGCTGAACAACAAATTCAGCCCTTTAGCTAGAATTAGCTCAAGTTGGACATAAGTTTGTGTTATTATTGATATTATTTACAATAAGGTTTGCAACTTTAGGGTAATAGATACAATGCTGGTTTTAAATTGTATGGAATCTGATATTACAAAAACTGATGGTTTAGCAGTGACACTGAAATAAGGAATTGTAAATGGTAGATTGAGGCAAGGCAAGGCAAGTTTATTTATATAGCACCTTTCAGCACCAGGCAATTCAAGGTGCTTTACAAAAATGAAAGACATTCAGACAAAGGCATTTAAAAACAGTAAAAGATAATAAAGGAAACATTAAAAGAAAAACAAAAAATGAAAGACATTAAGAAAATGGCATTTAAAATCAGTCATTAAAAAGAAATGCTAATAAAATAAACATTAAAAGATAAAAGTTACAGTGCAGTCTAAGATATGAATAGTTCTTTCGGTTCTTGATTTTTAATTTATTCAAAGAACCTCCCTTTGGAAATCCGAACATTTCCGTCCAGATTTTTAATTTAGACAGACTGTTTTGTGAGGTTTGTTTTGTTTCTGAGGCATTTAATATGGAAGATTTTCAAACAAGAAAAGTCAAACCATTCCAGGGTTACCTGTAAACCTAACTTAAAAGAGTATTTATATAACCTTTATATAAATAAAATACATGTTTCATGTTTTAACCTTAAACATTTGGCGTTTCTTTGGGTTTGACAGATCAGTATATACTGTAGCTATCAATAAGCACTGGTCTACAATTGTATTCCCTGAGCCTACAAGTTTGGGTACTGTTAATTAGGCCTAGTTTACATTTTTACGAGGAACACCTAAATGCACCTTAAGCACAAAGCCAGCACCGGCCAAGTAACTTCTGATCAGATAAGAAAATTATCTCTGCTGCAAGAAATGTCCCTTTAACAAACAATTGAATCATGTTATCAGATCCAAATAATATTTTGTCTCTACAGATAGATGTGCTTAGACTATTCATTATGGTGAAAACAGCTGTGACTCTCTCACATCATTCGTTTCTTACACTGTACTCAACTTTTCTGGAGGAGCATGAAGCTGTGAACCTCTGGCATCGAGGATATCAATCCATCTAAACATGGTACTTATGCTCCAAAAGTATGTAAACTGTCTAAGGTTAAATATAGCTTAGTAAAAAAAGGCCCTTGTGTTTACATGACTTACAAAAATAACAGCATTCAAATAACATTTGCTCTCTTTTTGTAAAGAAGATAGAGAGGTACAGAAAGCCTAGTTTATTACTAGCTATCAAAGTTATTTACAGTCAAATAATTTCAGTGAACAAGTTGAGCCCCTTTGTGATTAATGCTGCCATCTAGGGTTGTGGCTGAGTTACTGCAGCTCAACATGATTCAGTAATAAAGCTTGACATAAAACTTTACACTTTGAATTGCCTCTGTGTTTAAGGTGTTTAACACAAAAACAAGCCTCACCTCAAGTCATGTACAATTTAACTTCACACTATGCTTCACACCTATGAGATATGATGTAATAAAGGGCTGTCTATTTTAGAAAACTAGTTATTTCGGTTTTGTCTCTCAAAATGCAAAGTAAAATTATTAACAAGGGAAATACGAAAAAATAATCTTTAATTCAGTTAACATTTAAAAAACATGAACGGAGCTTGGCAGAAAAAATCATGTCTCCAATGGTTTGACAAATGTCGCATCCACTTCTCTCTTTCTCATCATGAAAGCAGGAATACAAAGGGAAATAAAAAAAACACCTTGCTGAAGATTTGCTCAAACATTTACAAATTCAACAAAATGTGTATACAAATATTCATAAAATGTTTGCAAATAGAAATCAGTGGAAAGAACTCCAATTACCTTTCATTGAATATATTCTTGTTTCATTCAGTCCTGTGTTGATTGACTTCTGTAATAATCACAGTTATTTGCCCATGGATTGGGAGGATGGGTTGGTATATTTTTGTTGGGTTTAATTTGGTTTTCCGAAGACTATTGCTTTACCTTTTGTGTATAACAAGTGCTGTATAAACTAAGTTGGATTGATTTATAAAAGCATGGGTATTCACACAGGTAAGGAAAGGATGGTCATCTTTAAAGAATCACAGCCTCCCTGCCTCCTTGTATTTGCTGAGCAGTCCGTCGTCCACCCTCAGGGGGAAGTACAGGGTCCGGGTCTTGTAGTACTCGGGGTCGGACTGCAGGTTTTGGATGACGTCTGCGAGGAGGTGGGCCCGCTCCACACCGCAGCCCGGAGCCTCGTAGCCCAGCTTGGTGAAGTGGACGTGGAGGTGGTAGTAGGACGGCTGGTAGTGCAGGTACACTCGCAGTTTACTGGCTGGAAGCTGGTAGCGCTGCAGGATGGCTTCCTAGACCACAAGGAGACAAGTGTTGTTATTGTTTGGTTGACATTATAAAAATATCCAAGATTTTGTCCGTTATTACTAAGAATATCTCCAACTACGACTCTACACAGAACTGCAGAACTGAGATCGGTCAAGTCTTGTCTGAGGGCAAATCATGTCCTTCTTTGGCTGATTGATGGAAGCTGATGTTGAGAGGGACTGGTTCATAAAATGAGAGATAAGATCAAATCAATCTTTATCCCCGTAGAGGAAATGCAGGTGTCATGGCAGGAACAGTGATAAGAGTAAAATACAGGATAGGAAAGGTAAGGGTTCACACAATGATAAGTACAAAATAAGTGACATTATAAATGATATTTAAAAAGGTGTTTTAAATAAATAAAAATTTATAAATATGTTCAATATAAATACAACAAAAGTATCCTTTGATTTTGAAACAAGAGTTAGTTTTATTAAGCCTTATTGAAGCTATTGCGTGGCGAGTAGTCTACATGGCGATTTATTCAACCTACTAAGAATTGATTGAAAGCACAAAAGTTACTTTAAATTTCAATTATTATCGAGTATTATTATTTTTGTAAAATATTTTTAGTTTTAAGTTTGGCCTTTTTATTATAGGGAGACAGATATTAAAGGGGGAGAGAGCGAGAAAAACCAAAATAGCAACAAACGGTTGCATTAGTTGAAGTTAATGATTATAATATTCAAGATTACATGATTACACCACGGCAGAAAAAAAGAGGGGATTTTTTCTACTCTTTTTTCCAATAAGACCCCCCGAGGTGACTTTGTAAGCCTACCTTGCCCTTCTGGAAGATGTTCTGCAGCAGAGGGAGGTGCTCCTGCGTCAGGTCTCTGAGACTCCGGATGCCTCTCTGAAGTGTTATGGCGATCAGATATAAATCATCAACCTGGAAGAAGAAGAAGAAGAAGACAGATGTTGGGAAACTGCACCTGAGTCTCTTAAAGTATTGTTGTAATCAGATTAAATACTTTTCTAACACAACTTTACTTGACTTGTAATGACCTCAGGTTTGGAGCTCATGGGATTTCATAAAGTGTATTTATATTCCAGGTACAACCATGTCTTACCGTTAGGGATCGCCCGATATGGCTTTTTCAAGGCCGATACCGATACCAATTATTAGTAATCAAGGAGACCGATAACCGATATTTGGAACCGATATACATTTGCAGTAAAATCAGAAAATCTTGGTGTCAAAATGTAGAATAACACGAACTCCAACACAACTCAACACAACTTCTTTGAAATGCATTTAAGCATATATTATGTTTAATTAACTTTAAAAAATCTTACAACTGGTTTCCTCTCTGTGCCCTTTTCTTTAGTGCAGCCATCTGCAATGAGTTAGAGAGAGAGACAAGAAGTGGGGCTGCAGGCTGACATGCTTAACTAACTATAATGCTTAATTTATTATATCTGTCTATCTAGCATAAAATCCCAATAAGCTGCTAGCAACTGCAAAACACTAGTGCTAGCTAATGTTTTGCAAACTATTAAAAGTGAGGCTATTACAGTAGACCTAACGTTAGTCTAGTAGCCTCACTTCTAATATTTTGCTAAACATTTGCTAGATACATGTTGGCTAGCTAATGAGCTTCACATATCAACCTGAAAAACTGCGAGGCTCCACTCGCAGCCCTTCCCCCCCCCGCACCACAGTTACTCTGCTGCACACACCCCCAACTATGACTGACTTCCCGCGTCCCTGTGTAACGGCCCCTACACACGGCGGCGTGCGTTGCCGCTTCAACGCTTCTGCCCATTCACTTTCAATGGGGTGACGTCACGATTCGCCGAACTGCATTGTGGGAGCAAAGCGTAGCTTCTCTCGCGGTGCTCACTGCAAAAGTAGAGCAATGTTCTACTTTTGCCGCCTCGACGGAGGCGTCAGCCAATCGAATCATATGCCAGTGCAAGCTCTAGCCAATCAAACCGCATGCTTGTGTGTCTGGGGCGGGAGATTCATGTGATTGGTTGTTGGTCGAGTTTCAGCCCCCCCCCGCCGGCAAGCGACAACGCACGCCGCCGTGTGTAGGGGCCGTAACTGATAGAATTGGATCATAAGATCGTGTTGTTTTTGAAACTTCAGCATAGGGGATAGAGATGTTTATTGAACTTCGGTTTAACACATGTATGGCTCTGCCGCTCAGCGCTGCTGCTTGTGTTCTTTCGCACCTGCCTGTAATCTGAGAAGGTCCCGCCTCTCTGGCTGGCTCCCGCCCGGAAAATCTTCAGTTATAACGGCCCGTCTACACTACAGGCATCAAAAAATCTTGAAGCTGGGCGTGTCTGAAGCTTGGCGATTTTTTGCGAGCAGCGCGACCAACAACCAATCATATGAATCTCCCGCCCCCGACATACAAAGCAATAGCAATGTTAAAACGAAGTAAACTGGATATAAAATCCCCAAACAGGCGAAAACCTACCAGTTTCACCCGCTGTCTCTGCCACCTCCCTCCATGCCTGGTTCCTCCGGTTTGTATCCCGGTATATAGTTCTGGTCGTAAAGAACCGGGTGATTTGCTAACGTAATTTCTCGTTTGGAATATGAGGAAATGAACTGCGGTCTGGCTCTCCCAGCTTGCACGCGGTTTGATTGGCTAGCGCTTGTACTGGCGGGAATTGCATAAACGGGATTTGATTGGCTGATGCCAAGCATCGAGCCTCAAAAGCTGAACATTGTTCAACTTTTGATGCCGATAGATGCTCGTGATGCTTGCAAAGCCATGCCATGCTCCCCACAATGCAGTTCGGCAAAGATTCAAAATCTTCTACGTCACCCCATTCAAATGAATGGGCGAAGCGTTGAAAGCATTTTTCGATGCCTGTAGTGTAGATGGGAGGCTTGTTTGAGACGCGTTGCGGCCAAGCGGCAAACTGTGGGGTAGAGCCGTGAAGCCAATAAGGAAGTGCCACACACTGCAGTTCATATATTGGCCGATAGGCGATGGCTGCAGAAAGGAGCAATTTCCATAGACCCCCATGTTAACATGCCCAACTTTACAGCAGAAAAAAACATGTTTCTACCCCTGGCTCCATACATTTTTATTATCGATATAGTTAGATTCCACCTTCATGATTATGGATCTGTGAGTGAATTGTTTTCTAACGCGACCCTTTTATTTATATTAGGTCTTAAAGTTTGTGCACACATTAGGGCATGGTCACATTGATTGACAGATACGTGCCTCACTGTCAGCTAACAGCAACTTGTCCACTCTGCTAGGCTACAACCATAGAGGCTACAACGTTAGTTAGTTGTAGTTACTGTACTTGACCCTTTAGCTGTGTTCGTGGTGATCGTGCCTGTTAGGGAATATTGTTACAAATACCAGATAATTAAAATGTCGTGCTGTGCGCTTGAATGTACTAACAGAACTTCCAAGAAGTCTACTTTCAGCTTTTTTCGGTGAGTAAAATGATAATATTATACATGTTAACCCCGTTAGCAGGTGTTTGTGTGCTTGTTATCTTAGCTTGTTATGTAGCTTATTAGTCAGCTAAGGACGTAACCCTTTATACATATATACAGTTTAGTTTATGATTCAGCCTTGGGTAAGACTTTTATACTATATGGCTATGACGCCCATAATGCTAAACGGGAGCAAATGCAGTGGGGCCGCCGGAGTCCACGCCACCGAAGCTAACGGGGCTGCAGGGGGCTAGCTCGCTAGCCCGTCCCGGCCATAGGTCCCGGCGGCCGTAGCTAGCCCCCTGGGGCTCCGTTAGCTTCGGCCAGCGGCGGAGTCCGGCGTTATAACCGGAGATCAAGGAATGCATCGAAACGCGGACTTAATTCGCCTGTAGCCCGCTGTAGTATTAGCTAAATAAATGATGTTGAGCAAGGTTTATTAAGCTGAACACCGCCACAATTATTCTGCTATGTATCGGTACTTATTTTATTTTATTAACGTGTGAATGACAAGCATTAAGAATAATACCAAATAGCTAATTATCTTGCAGATTGTCTCGTTTGATTATGAATGTAACGTTTATATAGTGGAACTACACTGTTTTATCAAAAACCAAAGTGCCACGCAGTGACTTGGTATGCATGTATTTCAGCAGGAAATGTGCAACCTAGATGACATTTACCAACACAGACTATATAGAAATATTTGTAAAAGTTGTTCGTTACTAAGTGAATATGGCATTAACCCTCCTGTTGTCTTCGGGTCAAATCTGACCGATTTACTACTTTCATCAATCATGTTTTTCATTCGATTCGGTGACTGCAAGCTGGGTTGTTAGCATAGACTGTGTTGTTAGCATAGGTTGTTAGCTTAATACTGAGAGCATGTTAGCTTAACTTCTTAGCCTGAGCTAGGTCTGGAACGTCACGCTCGTTGACAGCAGGTCCCGCCCTGTCCCGCCTCGGCTCCGCCTCTTTGCCCTTATTTGCAGCAGGCTGGAGAAGGCGGGAGTTAGACTCTGACGTCACTGTCGAGCCGTTAGTAGTCGACTCCGCCTACTTAGGGCTTCACGGCAACTCTGCAGAATCCTATGGGTGACGTCACGGACCCTACGTCCATTTATATATACAGTCTATGGTTGCGGCTCGCCTCGAATGTAGACGAGAATAGCCGATCGCAGCCGGGGGAGGTCTCAAAAAGCTCGCCTTAAGTAGGACAGCTCGGAGTCGTCTTCTTCTTCTTCTCTCGGTTTTTTGGCGGATTGCAAACAACTTTGGGGTGCATACCGCCGCCTCCGGAGTCGGCTTGACTCGGTTTGCATTTATAAAGAATGCACACACATGTGTTTAATCGTTAATGTCAGATGTGTACTAAGTAAATACATTTGTTCCTGCTCAAGATTAGATTCAACTTTATTGTTATTGCACATATTACAGGTACTGAGACAACGAAATGTAGTTTAGCTTCTAACCAGGTGCAACAAGCAATAAAGTGAAAAGTAATGTACTAAATAGACAGAATAAAATATAGAATTAATTGAATGATGAATAAACAGTGAGGGGTATGCATACACTAGATATCAGCCTGTGAGCAGTATGAACAGTGTGTATGAATATGCTAATATATATAAAGTATGAAAACGGTAAGCAGTGCAAGTATAGTATAACATATATAGATATTAATTTCATGATGATAAACATTGTGGAACAATGATGAAAAATGGGAATGGATGTGGCGACGTAAAGCTGACACGAAACAACAACAAACTTTTGCCGAGCCAATTGGAGAGTTTCATCAGCAGCACGGGGTAAAAACCACCAATGAGCCTCAGCTCGAGATACCAGCGAGTCGTTTCCCATCAAGCATTTCGCTTCCGCAGCCCGTGGAGAGGAATTGCGCCGCCTCGCCGGGCCTCGCTCTTAAGGTCTTTGTCCCGCGAGATTTCAACGTCTCATGTAGGCGAGCCTCCAGAGCAAGTCGGACAAAATGACTAACCATCATGCAACGCACTAGCAAGACGTTGATCGCAACTGCGCAGGTCTCGCTTGTCTCAAACAAGCCTATAGTCTATCAGATAGCGCTGTGGGCGGGACATTGCTCGTGTACACCAGTGGCGAGCCGTCAGGGCCCTCTAGGCCCTGTGAGGGCCTAAGATATTCTACAAAATAATATTTAAAAACATTAAAAAAAATAATATTTTTGTCTCACCTGTTTCTGGTCCCATTTGAAATCTGGGAGGAGTAGAAATCCGACTGTTGGGTCTGAATCTTCAAAAACGATCCTGTCAGCCTCGGCCTGCTTCTCCAGGATGTTGTATACCCACTGGGGAAATAAATGAATTCAAATGTATTTTACAGTTAAGTGTGCGATATTACGCCACTTAAAGCAGGTTATTAGTGCACTACAGGGGGAGATTTCAGGACACTGACCTGCACACTGAAACTCTGCTTCTGAATGTAAGGCAACGTGATGGACTGATAGTCCGCTCCCGTCTCCTCCACCAGGAAGCTCTCCTGACGCTGGTATTTCTTTATATGCTTCTCTGTGGCTGGACACACGACTGTAGTCTTTATCTCTGCAAAACAAACCCATCCATTATGTCAAAAAAAATTGCTCTAGCTTGCCAAAGTAGCTGCTGAATATAATACCTTAAGTCTGTTTATTATTTTTAGATAATACCATTGAGTTGAGGGGGAGCCTGTAAGCGATACGTGCTGTAGATGTCGTTCTTCATCTCCAGCTTCAACGTTGAACCGGTGAAGAGCTCAGCCAGGGTGTCTTCTCTGATGGGGGTCTTCTCCAAGATTATCACCGCATCCTGATCAGCAAGCTGGTGCAGGGGTGAAAGTGGTTTGAATTTCTTGCAGGTACTATAATGCTACCCCGACCTTCATTGGTTCATATTGTTCTCCTCCCGCCCCCAGCTTCATGCATCCCTGAACACAAACTTCACATTTGTAATGCCTTTATGGGGTAGAAATTAGAAACACTTGACAATATGTATAGTCAATTATTTATTTTCAATTGTGCATACAACTTGTGTCAAAACTTAACAGACCATTAGCAAGGCATGTTGAGGGAGGTAAACTACACACTTTTCCACATTTTCCACAGAGGGCTGAAGTAGCTCTCCTCTTCTGTGTACCGGCGAGCCATGCAGCTTGTTGAGTGGGCTGCTCTTCTTCCTTTGCCCAGCCAGGTCTTCACATAAGGTAGTGGATCCCACTGTCTGCATGGTGGTCCCACAGAGCTGATGAAGAGGAGATTTGCTGCATTTTTTGTTGTAAGTTTGCTCCTATACTCAGTTATGATGTTGTTCATTGTGCTGAACCCCCGTTCACAGTCAGCATTGCTTGGAGACAGTGTGTCCACTGCCATGAGCAACTTCTTCATGTTGTTGGGAATGTTTCTTCCTCCACTGGCCTTGTATTCTGTGAATCCAAGATGGGCCTCTTGTTGGTTCACATGTAGGACATCACACAAAGCCCTCACCTCATTATCTCCAAATCGAGGATTGTCATGGTCCCAGTTGTCAGGGTTGAGGACTGCCATTTGATTGATAAGGCTGTTATAAGCCTCTTTTCGCTTGGCTGCAACACTGGCCTGTGCTCTGTTTGCTGTGGTTGTGAAGAGTCTTTCTTTCATATTGTCTGCCACTGCTCGGATGAACTGAGCAGAGTCAATGATGGGAGACCTGCCAACTCTTAACTCCTCTCCCTTGAATTCCATCACTTCCTCTGCCTGACTGGCATCAACTGCATGTTGTCCTGGATAGCGATTGAAACTTTCTATGCGTTTGACATACGTCGTCATGATGTCATGGGCCTTTGGGAGTGTGGTCTTCCTGTTCTGAAGAATTTCTGACAAGTTCTTAAGTTCAGTCAGAACATCTGCCATCAGTGCAAGACTTTTCAGGAAGTTGATGGAGCACAACTTGAAGCAGACCTTTGAATTTGGCCCTCTCTCTGCTGTCCCTTGTATCATCCTCTGATGCCTCACGGAAATGTTGTGCCAAGGCTGGATAAGACTGCCAAACTGCAGAGACTGCCCTCCATGAAGAAGCTACCCAGCGAACACTGAACACTTTTCCAATCCTCCTGAGGGCGATGTCCAGGTTGTGAGCACATTCACTCAGCTGCCGCATGTTTTTTGGTGACTGGCTATATAATGAATATAGGCTGTCCATGAATGCCTGGAAGTCCTTTGTTCCCCCTGTCACATCCAGTGCCTGGTCAACAGCAAGCTCCAGTCTGTGATTAAGGCAGTGCCATAGTATGATGCCTGGGAAGTCATCCTGGAGCAACTTCCCAACACCTGACTTCACTCCCAGCATGACACTGGCCCCATCACTGCAAAATCACTCTCAGCAACTCAACAGTGAAGCCATTTGTAAGCAAGCAACCCATAATCTGTTCCTTGATATGAGCAGCAGACATACTATCCAGCTCAACCAGGTCCAATGGAAAGGCAATGGGCTCCATGTCTCCATCAACACTAGCCTTCAGGAACACAATTAGTGTTGATTTGTGCCCAACACTGGTTGACTCATCAGCCAATACTTTGATTTTGCTCTTGGTCTCTATTATCTTTTTTAGAAGTTCCTTTTTCATCTGTGATGACACACGCTCTATTATGTCAACACAGACAGTTTTGCTATGCAAAACACGCCCTACATCAGCAGAATGTGCATGCTGCAGGTCAATCAGACTCTCAAAGTCTGTGAAAGGCTTGTTGTTCTTGGCCACATAATAGGCTGTCATGAATACCTTGGCAGTAGACTCAAACAGACTCCTGACTCGCGTTCATGTTCAGAAGAATATCTTTATTTGCCGTCTGAAGAATCTTGACTGCTTCATTATGTGCTGCAGAGTTCTTGTGCTCACGGATTTTTTTGCGCAGTGATGAAAGCTGGACATCCCTTGATTGACCAGCTGGGACTATCTTTCCATCAGCACACTGAATAGCAATATTAACACCACGGGATGCCATGACACCCAGATCCTTCACATCATGGCATGGGGTACAGCCTAGCCTTCCATTGTGAGCATACATCCATTCATTCTTCTGTTTGAACTGTTCATATTGTTCTTCTTTCCATATAGACGGGTATGCAGTAGGGCTAGCATCACCTGTGGTGGCTTCTGAGGGACCTGCTGCCACTTCTTCTGGCTGAGTCTCCTCTTCCTCCCTCTGGGCCTCAACTGTTATAAATTAGAATAAAAATGTATAACTAAATTCAGCAGACAGTCAAAAATGTACAAGTCTCTGTCTTTCTTTGAATTTTCAGAATATTGGTTACATAAATTAAAATACTAATACAATAAAATGTCTCAAAATGTATGCCACAATGTGCAGATTAAAATAGAAGATATCAAAACAAAAATATTTAATGTTAAAATAGTATGCTGTGTACATGTTGTGTATATAGAGCAGGGTGAACAACCTTTTTTGAACCAAGACGGCGGCGACTGGGGATCGACTGGTTGGGCACCCCATATAGAGATATACAGTTTGCTAGTTAGCTAACTTATTATATTCATCATGGCCAGGTTCATGTCCATTCTCTGGGCTAAATAAGCATCATCACCTGTGTCATCTGTGGGCGTTGTTTTTCTAATTTTAAGCACATTCTGAGTTTCTTCATCTCTCTCCTTTCTCTTAAACATCTGAAGAATCGTCGTTTGCATTTTTGCTTTAATTACCACGTAGCCTAACTTTCTAGCTGTCATTCAGTCACTCCATTCTTTTCTCCTCCCGCTGTTCTGATCAAGTGGGGAAAAGCAAATATGTGACCCCGATCGAAATCAGCCGGAAGTCGCAACGGCTCATTTCAAAATAAACGTGGATTTGCGTAAAAAAATAGTTTTTCGGGGTTCGGGTGTTTTGTTTGATTTTAAATAAACAAAGTCTTGGCTTTCAGAATATGAAACTTGTTTCGGCAAATTCAGATGATAAATACAACTTAGAAGCTTGTAACGGCATAATTACAAGCGGAGAACGGAGTAACTTGAGGTCACAGCAGGCATAACAACAGCCGGTGTTTCTCGTTAGTGTTTTCCCCGGGAAACAAACACAATACGCAAAAATACACAAACACACACACACACACACACACACACACACACACTCACGAGCTTCCCCCAGACCAGTAATCCAAACCAAAATATCTTCCCTTCGTAGTATAAATTCCACGGGTGGAGCTGTCAATTCTTCCTGGTCCTCCGGACCGCCTGGAAATCTCTTACCGGTACTAAGGACCGGGTAGGACCGGCACACTTTCAACACTGATCTTAACAATAAAGCACTTTTACACAGACTCGTATTTTGAAATATCAAACCGGAAGTCAATGTTCCCTACTTCCTGCACAAACTCCTCAAACCACTTTGAATGAATACAACAATAAAAACATTTTCCTTTGACGGTACCGATACTTCTTTAGACTGCATAAGCATAGCTACAATTAGTGTAATGCCGTCTGACAGTTAAAAATCACGTCACCTTTCCGTGGATGAAGATGTTTTTCTCCCGGGCTGAATCACTCAAGACTTTAGTCGTTTTGAACTCAGACAGAATATTTCCACATTCAATTTCCTTTCCAACTTCTCCTCCGCCATTCTCGTTGTCAGATTTCGCCCTATTGGCTTTCTGATATAATTCATCAGTTTCGTGTTTAGCCGCGCTGTCTGCCATGTTTCTGTGTTGCTGCTTTGTGGCCAAAGATCGTCTATGTGAAGAAGACCACTCACTCAACAACCGCCCCAAAACTATGGTGTGTGATCAGCCTCAATAAAAATACATTTACTTTGTGATTCAAATCAAATATAAATGAATGTCTCGAAAATAAGCTATTTGTAGTTATTATATTGTCTTTGATATGTTTACATTTGATTGTATCTTTATTGTATTGCTTAATATCACCTTTTAACTTTAATAAAGCTTTCTGATCTGTGATGCCAATAAAGCTTTTATTCGTATGTTTAAATAAGATAGATACATGGATAGATGAATAGATGGATAGATGGATGGATGGATGAAAAGATAGATAGATATATAGATAAATAGATAGAAGGTTGTTGAAATTGCAAAAGTTAATTTGGTGCAGAGTGAGACCTCAAGTTATCTTCCATCTTTAGGCTACAGCAGTGTCAGGTTGAAAAAAGAAACACAACACCGGTGTGGTATTGAAATGATTGACAGATAATTTGACTAATATGATTAGCGCCTTGGGGCGGCGCAACTGCTGAGTGGACCAATTAAAACATTTAACGAGGTAATAAGGAAGTTATTTAAAGAAAACACGGACACGCTTATTTGTTTGGATACCAGACACTGAAGCTCAGAAGGGATGCGAGATTAACTTGAACTATTTGTTACAGATTTCGTGTCGTTAGTCCTCTCCACTGAACCAGAATGTACATGGGTTTCCGAACATGGATTTTACTGCTGGTTTTTCACACACTGACAGTTGCTGTTTGGGCAAGACCAGGTAACGTTTCAGTTTGTACCAAGAACATTTTGAAAGCTAGAAAAATTGCATTAAACATGATGGCGACGTTCGCACAATAACACATAGACAGTTAATCTTGTTGTTCTGTAAATGTAATAAAAGTTGTCTGATTTATTTTCTTTGCAGGCAGATTCATGAAAGTTGTGTTTAGGAAACGGTCAATTTGTCTAATCTCAGTAACTAGCTCACATTAGCGGTTATTGAGTGGTTAATCGGTTTGTTTAGTGTCTGTAGCAGGCTTATTTTAATTTAATTTAGTCATGATTACGTTTTCCTTTGTTCATTAATTTAGTTGAAAGGAAAGTTTCTGTTTAACTTATTTTTGTGCTATTTAAATTCGTCACATTTAGTTTTGACCAGGGTTTTGACATGTTTAAAAGTCACCTAGTATTAATTTTGACATGATTTTACTCCTACCTTCTATTACGTTTTTATTGGAAGTTATCTTTAAAAAATGCCTGATTCCATACGGTTATTTTAAAGCGTTAAACCAGTGAAAAACAATAATTAATTGTGGTGTTGTTGGCTTTTCAGGGAGGAGAAATGTCCTTTTCATAATTGCAGATGATTTGAGGACATCATTAGGCTGCTACGGGGACTCTCTCGTAAAATCACCAAACATTGATCAACTGGCATCCAAAAGCCAGGTTTTTCTCAATGCATATGCACAGGTCAGTTGGTGTTGGTATGTTTAATGTCCAACATGTATAACCCCATGGAGATCGTATTTAAAAGCAGTATTTTCCTCTTTTAGCAATCAGTGTGTGCACCCAGTCGAACGTCCATATTGACGAGTCGTAGACCGGACACCACCAGGCTCTATGACTTCAAATCGTACTGGAGAGTCCATTCTGGAAACTACACCACCATGCCACAGTACTTTAAATCTAAAGGTTACTTAACCTTGTCTGTGGGCAAGGTATTTCATCCAGGTAAGAATATTCATATACAATATTTGGATAGAACTATAATAACTTTATAGGAATTGATAGACTGTTGACCACCAAAACTGCCATAAGAAGCACATGTCTAATCTCTTCTTCTCTTTGGGTTTTCCCTTTCCTGTAGTGTGTTTATAAAGGTTTTTGTTCAATGGTCTGTAAAGGCTATAAAGGGAGTTTATCTTTTTTCAATAAATAATTGTATCCCTTACATGCCAAGCAAATGTATTATTTATTACATAGTCTCAATCTTCGTTAGAGCTGATTGTTTTCCATTTCAAATTGTGTTGTGCCACCTTTAGTTTTTCTTTTGTGGCATAAATATTTTCTATTTTTTAAACAACTTAAATTAAATTTGTCACCATTTTCAATTAAATTAGGTTATACACAGCTCTTGTTGCACAATACATGTATATTCATCCCCTCCTCAGGTATTTGGTTTGCTACCTGGACTTTATTTTTTAAACAAAACATCTTCAAGTCATTTCAGTCCAACATACAGTAGTACAGTAGTTAAATTGTTTGCGTTGTTTTTTTATTCTTTAGGTATTGCTTCTAACCACTCGGATGACTACCCCTACAGCTGGTCCATCCCTGCCTACCATCCAGCTTCATTCACATATGAGAAAAAAAAGGTTTGTGAAAAGGAAAACTGGATAAAAAGTTAAATTGACACACATGCGATTAAGTCAGTTATGTGTCTGAATTAGTACTCATTACAATTATAATGGAGCTTAACATAATATCAGTGATATATGTACCATCCTATGTTACTGAAAAATTATTCTAAAGGGGTGGGGGTGAGAAACCCTTCATCTCCCAACCCAGGAAATACTAGCTACTAACGGCTGTTTGGCGAACAGGGTACAGAAAAGACAGTGTATAACTAACAAATTAACTTGACCAAGCAGGTTGATTTATTTATATGTATGTATGTATGTATATATATGGACAAATGTCCCTGTTCCCCTCAACATTTCCCAGTTCAAAATATTTGCTGTATATATTTAAGCTGAACTTTTTAGCGATTCGTAAATGTAAAGTGCAATTCAAAGTATAAACTGTGTATATCACCATTCAAACATCTTTTTAAAAGTTGAACAAACTCCACACAGCTCAGTAAAGACTGTGAAATGTTGACTTTATTTGATCATTTCAGTAAAAACTAACGTTCATATTTCTCTTTTTGATTATAATACTGATGAACGTTAAAAACAAAGCACTTTGGCAACTTACCACATACGTTTTTAAAAAGCTTAATAAGCACCGTAACTTTCATGGTATAATTTCTCGGTCATAATCGTTTGTTTCCGTGAACTGCCGAATGTTGTGTGATGGCAAATGCTGCGGCCGCAAGGCATTGTGGGGCAGTCCCAGATGGCTTTCTTGGAGGGCTAATCTTGCGTGGTGGAAGAATACATGCTGTACGTTGTGTATCAGAAATGAAACACTCCGGGTTGAAATCAACAGAACTTAAAGCCCTG
This sequence comes from Harpagifer antarcticus, assembly GCA_902827135.1. NCBI lineage: Eukaryota > Metazoa > Chordata > Actinopteri > Perciformes > Harpagiferidae > Harpagifer > Harpagifer antarcticus. The sequence continues at coordinate 2,959,748 of CADEHL010001042.1, read as the reverse complement.
CTCGTCCTGCAAGCTGTGTCTGGAGTTTCAGGGTCCCTGAGAGGATACTCACTTGTATCAGCCAGGGTGCAGACAGCCATCAACTCCAAGGCATTCACTGCATGAGGGTTGAAGGCCTTTTTCTCCTCGAGGTTTACCATAGTGATGAAGGGGTGCCTTCGCGCTTCTTCAGGGTTGATTCTTGACCCAGCATCTGGATTGAGCAGCCTATCTAAAAGGTCTGCAAATGACTTCCCGTCGTTATATGCAACAGCGTCATCTCTGAATGAGAAAACATCTACTGCATCCTTTAGATTTTCAAAAGAATCAAAAAATTTGTCTGAAGTATTGACACATTCACCAGTTGTGGGGCTGTACTCTTCTGGCGTTTTCAGCCTCCATGTCGGACCATTTTTGCCCTGTACCCTGTTAAAATACTTTCTGGTGTACATTGCATTATTAAGCAGATGGTCTCCTGGCTGACCAACTAGATGGCAAAGACCTTTGATTGTGTTGTAAGTTGAGCCTCCAGGGAAGAGCCAGTTTTGAAAATACATTTCCCCTAGAACGCATCCCAGTCCCCACATGTCAATGGCTGCAGAAATGGGGAGGCCCAAGTTCACCTCTGGAGCTCTGAAAGGCACAGGCTGCATCAACATTCCTAATGTTATCTCTGAGGCTGGCATGGCCAAACCGAAATCTATTAATTTAACCTTGAAGGGCTGATTCTGATGATCGACAAGCATGATGTTGTCTGATTTCAGGTCAGTGTGAATTATACCAATTCCCCTCAGGGCCTCAAAAGCTACAAGTAGCTGCTGAGCGACAGGGCGGATTTCGTTCAGGGAAAATGGCTTTCCTTTTCTCTCCTTTATAAGGTCCCAAAGGCTCCTATCTAGCATTTCAAAGGCAAGGCAAGACTTGTCTTCAAACATGAAGTTTTCAATGAACCTTACTAGATTGTTCTGTTCTCGGTCAAGTGCCCGGATTTCGTTGAGCATTGCCACTTCTCTAATGAGGGCTCTGCTGTTTTTAAGGATTTTGATGGCCGTTGTCTCGGATGTGTTTAGATTTACACATTTGGCCACTTTTCCAAAACAGCCTTCTCCAATATATTTCAATGAGATATAGCGTGCAGACTGGCTGGAGAGTATGTTATATTTTACTGCCGGAAATGTTGCAGGCACCAAGCTCGTCATCTGATATTGTGACAGGCATTTTTACTGTAAAATGAAAAACACTGCAACTCGCAAAACACTGTCGAATTGAAGTCGGTCTATCTCCTTCCAGACTGGATTTGGAATGAACTTAAACCTTAAACTCACTATAGGCACTTCTTGTGACCCAGCTGATGACATTATAGAACTTCAAAGCCAAAACATTCCAAGTGTTCAAAAACATAGAATTCCAAATTGCTTTTATCTCGTTACCATGACGATGGAACTGAACAATCTGAATCAAACTGATGCAGTTCCATTTATTGCTATAAAATACAAAACATTACTGATTAATTAAGAAAGTGTAATAATATTACTTAATATTAGGAATTAACAATATTTTGTGGGATGGTTACATTTGAAAATTCACAGCCTTTCTGAAGACCTTTGCCACCATTTCCGCTTTGCATGAATACAATAATCATTTAACTTTCTCTTTTACCAATCCGACATTTTTACCATATTTTAAAGGACGGATGTTCTTTGCTCTCATTATTAATCAAAGGTCCATTCTGTTGGCTTTAATGTGAACAATAATAAGGTTCTCTAGACAAACATATATAATTAGGACATCGTTTCACACTCAAAAGGAAATGTATAGTTTGTTCAGTATTTTCCCTTTTTATTGTTAAGACGTACTTTTTGAGCCGTTTCTAACCATTCGAGGTTTGTTGGAGACCCTTTACAGCCATTTACTGGTTATCTCTTAAAATACTATCAAGCTCTGAGCTGATTATTGATTGAATGTCTCTTATCACGTCTACCCAGTTGGAAAATATTTTGGGGTGCCCCAAAAAACAACAAAGAACAGGTTTTCTCCAACATTTTAGAATGTATTTGCTGTGTATTAATTACGAAGATTCAGGATTCAAAGGTTTTAATGTCATATGATATACATAGCTGTAAACTTGGGTCACAGGTTCCTCACAATGCAATTACAAGTCATACAAAAATTAAATAACAACAATACAAATAGTGCAAGCTCAGGCGTTAAGTAGTCTTGCTAACTATTACTAATATCTAATATCCCATCCAGAAGCGACCACTGCAACAGATCCTCTATGGCACACTCTATTCAAACTCCTCAATTAACTCCAGTTTATTCAGAACTCTGCTGCTAGTCTCCAAACCAACTCGGATCAAGTCTGACATTTTTCTTGGATCACAGCAGCTCCATTTACAAAAAGGACAAATATTAAGATATAAGAAAACAAGCATTTAACATTCTATGACAATCACTAAGGACGATATGTTTAAGACCCCCGCTCCTCCGATGCCGTACTCTTTTCTCCACCACCTGCGGGAACATAGCCTTTTCCATAGCTGCCCCCCTCGCTCTGGAACTCCCTCCACAAACACAACCAATCTGTCTTTATTCTAATCACAAATACAAACTCACCACTTCAGAACTGCGTTTAATGTGCCATTGTTATTGTGTATTGTTTATATTTATTGTGTTTTATGTCAATTTTATGTCAATTGTATTTGATTGCCTTTTTAAAAGCACTATCAATTAAATGTGTTATTATAAATGTGGGATTAGTTTACCAGACAGCAGAAACTGAAGCTTGAAACTACCTCTTAGCAGGAACTGTTCACAAACAGCACTTTGTAAACCTTGTGTACAGATGTGTAAAGGAGAGGATGGGAAACTACACGCCAACCTACTGTGTGCAGTGGACGTGACGCAGCAGCCCGGGGGAACCCTCCCCGACATGGAGAGCACGGACGAGGCCGTGCGGCTTCTGAAGAGTCGGGCCAGCGATGACAATCCTTTCTTCTTGGCTGTGGGCTTTCACAAACCACACATCCCCTTTAGGATACCACAGGTACATGACTTAATATTAACTTCTGTAAGACCCTCTGTTCACTGATGGAGATGGAACATCAATAATGGCTAAAGAGGCCCTATTGTGTTTGCTGTTTTCTCTTTCTTATAGTGTGTTGTATACGTTTTTGTGTATGTTAATATGGAGGTTCTCTCCTCTAAATAATAGTTTAATCGCAAATGTTGTGATTTGAATCGGCATGGAAAATGCTGCTTTGTCATCCCAATCTGAAACGCACATTTGAATCATAGTGGCTTCATTGTGTGCATGTTCATTACACGGCTCATTGGTGTGCAGTGTAAGAGCAGTGCATGGAGAATCATTCTCCTGTCAGATGATCACATGCTGTAGATGTCTACGGCTACAGCATGTGATCATTTGCAATAACAGCCCATGATGGAACAGAGGCCTAGCTTCCCTCGTCAGTGGGTGTTGTTTGGTGGTTCCTAGTTCTGGATTCTTGTAGGCAATAGGAAAGAGACACTTCTGTTGACAAAACAATGAAATGTATTCTTCCCCTAAGGAGATTTGTTTTGGACTCCGTTTTGCAGTTCAACAAAAGATGAAAAGTCCTACAAACTACACAATAAAAGACAATAACCTGTTAACATATACATAGTTTGCAAATACACATATACACGGACAACATACAGCGATTTCTGTTGGCACTTTGAACACTACAAGAATAGTTCTGCATGCAACTATTCTTCTGGTGGAATCTCCGTAACCCTCCTCTATGAATACGGAGATTCACTGGACTGAGGGGTGGAATTCACTAACCACTAAGCCACAAAAGGTACTTGTTGAGTGGAAAAGTGAAGGTCATTTTCCTGCTGCGAGACGCAGGGTTGCTTCACAGGGTTGTTGTGGACAAAAGCTCATATGTTGGAGAACCATGACTCTCACAAGACCGGCGTCTGAGCACAAGATGGCAAAGTCTGAGAATGAATGATGGTGCTTACATGGAGAAGAGAGCATGTGGAGACCAGTATATAAGTTCCATAAATACACTGTGCTAGCCTGGGTCTAAAAGGAACACGCAACAAAAGGGTTTCCCTTTCCTCGAGTGTTACATAGGGTTTCGTGCATGTAAATGTTCTGCTAAGGCTAAACTCCCAAATGCCCCCCCCCCCCAATTGAAACGGCTCCATTAGACTCTTTACTTTTTTACTCTTTACTTCCGTAACATAGTAAAATCACTATGTAACATTGCGCTTCTATTGGTTAGCACTCCAACACATTCTATGTGATAGGCGAGGGGGCGGGACATCTTTAAGCGGTTGACCAATCACAACAGAGCCGGAGAGCTAACCAATCAGAGCAGACTGGACTCTGGTTTCAGACAGGGTGAAAAGAGGTGCTGCAGCACAGACTGTATGAGAGATGGAACCTCTGAAAAAGAACACTAGAGACACACGCTGTATGTGAAGTGAATTGAAAGAGGACTGATCTAGATGGGAGATGCAGATTGGCGTGAAGGAGGAGCAGAGCATGATGAAGTGGAAGTTGAATGAGGGCGGAGACAGACTGAACAGAGACGAATGTCAGCATGTCGAAGAGGTTTCTCACAAAGTGTAAGTTGAGAGATGGAAAGAGGAAAAGGTCGAGTCAGCATGTGATCTATGTGCCTTGTGATTCACTCCGTATTGTCTGGAAACACACAGCAATCTCAGTCAGAGTGAAAACTAATGCAAAAGCTGCGGTTTCTACAAAGATGAAAGTCAGTGAAGCTAAAAACATCTTGGAACATCCATATTTTTCGTTTTTTTTGTATTGTCATTTAGCAAGGAAGCAAAAACCATGTGTAGCGGATATTTTTCCTTAAACAAAAAATAAACAAATCCAAAAGTGATCTCAAAATCAAACTGGCACTGAGGCACAGACAAGTGAAGGTTACGCAGGATAAAGTCCAATTTCCAGCCAATAATTAGTTTATTGTAATGTTTAAAAAAAAAAAAATGTCTTACTGATGCCCAAACACTCTTCCACCTGTCTCCAATACATATCAAATGGCCCGTTGCAAAGAAGCATACCCGACTACTCTACTGAACTAAAATAATGTCAATAATATCTCCATTTACTAAAAAGCGGCAATAAAAGTTTTAGCAATTAAAAAAACTGAAATGATGGATATCTCTTACACAAGAGGACATCATGTAAATCCAGCTGTCCATGTTCCTGGCTTTATTTACCTTTCTGTTGCTTATGTGTTACAGGAGTACCTGAGTCTGTATCCCATTGAGGAAATCACTTTGGCCCCTGACCCCGATGTCCCTAAACTCCTCCCACCTGTTGCCTACAACCCCTGGACAGATGTGAGGAGGAGGGACGATGTCCAGAAGCTCAACATTAGCTTCCCCTATGGACCCATCCCTAAAGATTTCCAGGTTTGAACACTTTGAGACCATTTTTCCTGGGTAAAGAAATGAAATATAGTGAACCCCAGTGGCGAGCCGTCAGGGCCCTCTGTGAGGGCCTAAGATATTCTACAAAAATAATATTTAAAAACATTTTTAAAAATATATATATTTTGGGTGTCAGAGGGCCTAGGTATAAAAGTCACGGCTCGCCACTGGTGAACCCTCTTTAAATGACCTATATCGATGCATAATCTGTCCATATAATGTCGTCTGATTTGTATCCAAGTCAGTATAACAGATCTGTGTAAACACTGGAATCATTGTTCTCCAAATGTGGATGGTATTCAATGGTCTTGATATTAAAAGTCCAAAATGACCTGTGTTCCAGCTGCGTATCCGGCAGCACTATTACGCCGCCGTGTCGTACATGGACGCTCAGGTCGGGCGGCTGCTCAGCGCCCTGGATGAGCTGCGTTTGTCCAACAGCACAATGGTGGTGTTCACCTCAGATCATGGTGAGAACCTTTTCAATTAGATTTCTGGCCAAAATACTGACATGTTTTTTTGTTCTTTTCTGTAAAATAAAAAGTTCTAATGGCAGTTATCATTGCACAGTTTTTAGGAAGATTGTTTTACAGTTGGCTAGCAGAGAACTCACAGCGCTATAGACTCTTTAGTTTCCTTTATTAACCAGATTTCATTCTGTTTTCCACTTTTTTTAATACCTTAAACAGTTTGTACATAATGTATTGTGTATTTCAAAAAACTTTGTATATAGTTTCCAATTTGTATACGTATTAATTTAGTAGGAAGTTATATTCTGTGGTTTATAGATAATCTTTATACTGGTGATAGATCCATATTAGCGACTATACTCCTGAAAATGTAAATAGCTAAGAGGCTAAACTTGGCTCTTGCTGTGATGCCTTCCAAAATAAAAGTCTGTCCTGAAGTTAAAGTTTTATGATTTTAACAAAGCAAATAGACAAACAATAAACAAGCCAGCTCACCCTCTGTGTCATAATAAAATACAAACGATGTACAAATAATGATAATAGAAATAATAAAGTTAGGCTAAATAAGCATATTGGCTCCTACATAAATATTTACTGTTTTTGCTTTTTTTAATTCCTATTTTATTGCATTTCTAATTAACGTGCAATGCCTTGAAGACATGCTGGTGCGAAAAAACAACAATCCAATTTGGGATCAATAAATTAAATCTAAGTAAATATTGCAGATGTGTGGCAGTTGACTGTGCCACCACCAGATGGCAGTGTTGTGACAGCACATTGTGTTTTACTTCCTTTGGCTGTACTCTTAAAAACCCAGCTCTTTATTGCCTTACCTCTTCTTTTTTTCAGACTTTGTGACTTGGAAACTTAATTTCTTTTAATGTCTCCTTCAGTGGAGGATGCTGGAGGGAATCTTTTCCATGACAGCTTGATTTATACGCAGTAAAACGCAATGAAATGCCATCATTTTCAAATATTAGATGACTGGGAATCTAACAATGTGATTTTATGTTGTAGATTAGCAGTCTTTTTAACACCTTTCATGATCTCTCTTTTTGTCTTTTGTTGCAGGTTGGTCGTTGGGAGAACACGGTGAATGGGCCAAATATTCAAATTTTGACGTGGTGACGCGAGTCCCCCTTATGTTCTACGTTCCTGGGGTCACTTCACACCGTAACTTGCGTGGAGAGTCTACCTTTCCTTATATTGACGCATTCAACCAATCACAGCACAGCTTTAACAGTAAGACTGATATTTCTTTATATTTTTGGTCTTAGTTCCTTTAAAAACGTATTAATATGCCGACTTGACTTAAATGAAGTCTTTGATACACTTGGAGCTCTCCCTAAAGTGTTTCGACAGGGATCCACTTTGATATTTCCCCCGGACAGTTTCTGCTTCAAGTGCAAATGCAATGATGATGAAACTTAAGAGCAGGGCGCCTGGTGAATCTTTGACCATATCTTTACTTTCATTTGCTGTCAGTGCTTTTTAAGACGTTCACTAATTGGCTGACCTCTCTCTTCCAGATGACAAAGTGATTAAGAACATGGTGGAGCTGGTGGATGTTTTCCCGACCGTCTCCTTCCTGGCCGGCCTCAGAGCTCCGGAACACTGTCCTGATGTTTCCTTCCAGGTATGAAGCGATGGAAAGGAAGGAATGTGTTTATTTAGTTTTAAAATCTCCAAATTCCCTCTAGGGGGAGTTTCTCTCTTCTGTATACACCTGTATACTAGGTGTATAGGCCCTGTGTGAGTGTTGTATTGTGTATAATAACAGAGGGAACTGAGTTTCCCTCTTGACGATATCTTGGATGCCTCAACCCTAAACAAAGAATCCAACCTGGAGAAAAGTCTAAAGTCCAAAGTCCTTGCCCAGACATGATTTAGTGCAAAGTGTTTTGAATGGAAAGACTTAGTGAGAATGCATGTGTTTGGGAAGTAGTGAGCATTGGATGATTTGACAAGTTGTATGGGAGTAATTTTAAGGGGAAAGTTCACCTTTTTAAATATTCATAAAAAATGTTTCAAAAATAAAGCTCTATGTAATTTATTCTTTGTAACCTTGGCAGAGCTCGTTTTTCTGTTATCAACCTTTTTTGTTTATTTGAATCAATGTCATTTCCTGTTCACATTTCACTAACAGACCTTCAGGTACCTTTCTACAGATGGTTCAATGGCCTTGTATTAACACTGCCAAACAGATTGACTGTAGAGAAGTAAAACACGCCTGATGTGAAAGTGATCTAACGGCCTCTGTCTTTCATTCTCTCTCCTCTTGGGTCTGTTTTTCTTGCTTTCAGGAGGAGTTGTGTACAGCAGGAGCCAACCTGGCCCACACCTTCCGACGCCCAGAGAGAAGAGAGAACGGGGAGGCGGTGTCGTTCAGCCAGTACCCCCGACCCGCCGACACCCCGCAGGTACCACACCGGAGTGTTTAGAAAAGCAAATTAAATAGCCTTCACGAGCCGTATAAAGGTTAAATTATTATTTTCAATCGTTCAGAAAGCAGGTGCGTTCTGTAAATTAATGTCACACGGTACCTTTTTAATGAAAGGATTTTGTAGATGCATTTAAAATGAGTGAAGGTCATGAGAGCTGTGTTGGACGAGCGTGGTTTGGCTCTCTGACCCGCTGCATTGTGCTGTCGCTCGTACGGAGCCGCCAGCAGGTTCTCTGGATGAACGGATCCAGAGGAGAGAGCTGCACCTGCTGCAGGTTCAACTCTGTACGGAGCCGCCTGGCAGCCGCACAGTAGCTCAGCCACGGGGCGCAGGATGAGTTGGCAAAAGCTATGCATGAGCACTGCAGAAAGAAGGGCCTTAACCAAAGTCTTTTTTATTGAGGTTTTTTTTAACGAAACTTCAAATGTCCTAAAAAAATGTTTTTAAATATCCTCAAACTAAATTCTATATTTAAAGGTCCCATGTCATGCTTTCCGGTTATTACCCGTCCCCATGTAGCGAGTAAAACTCTAACACAGAAAATACCTGTCTATGCTGCCCCAGAATGCCTCGTTGGAGATTTTTCTTTTTCCATTTGTTTATTCCGGGAACCGCATGACGACATGCGGTTCCCGGAACCAAAATGGACCAATCCGGAGCTCCTCACACACCAGGAGGGGTGGGAACCTTTAGCATAAATGTTCATCTAACAGGGAGTCCCATTGACTTGCATAGAGCTCCCTGAACGTTGGTAATAGACGAGTTGGGATCGCGGAGATGCTCTCTCACAGAGTTATAAACCTTTTTCTTACTCAATATCAAGCCACACTTATTGTTTTTACTTCGGCTGTGAGTGTTTGTGTGTGCTCAGGATGAGTTTCGCGCTGTCTCGCCGACCCGGAAACCACACCAGTAAGCCAGCTCACTGAGCAGTGAGCCTCGCAACGTCCCGACCAATCAGAGCACACTGGGCTCACAGGGAGGGGGGGGGGGGCAGCAGCTCCAACAAGCCGTTTAGGACAGAGAGTGAATACACATAGTATACAGAGATGCTGTCTGAGAAACCAATGTGAGTTTGGAACATTGAACAATATAAATCTATTCTAGTGGAATTATGATCAGTAGAAATGGCCATGACATGGGACCTTTAATAGAATTATTTGTGAGAGGCTCAACATCAACAAATATGGAATGAAAAAGAATATTTTTTTCCCAAAGGTGTGAATTTCTTTTTTTTGGTTAGGTTGGTTATTTTTCGTATGAATCTTTAATTTCAATTCATTATTTTAATTACTTTTGGATCCTTTTTGAACATTGTTTTTATTTCTAAATATTTTTTTCTTGATGTAAAAAAACTCTCTTAGATTTAAGGCATGCAATAAGCTGTATTTTAATTAAATGTTTGTTTTTTTCTCTTTTTCTTACATACAGGCAAAGGACATTTGTATAGACAATACATGAAAAATAAATCCTATGCAGCCACCACAGAAATCTGATTCTACAAATGGTTTAATGCTAATATTAGTGTGGCCTAATCTTCTGTTACTCTGCAGAAATACTGGGTGTAAACAAAAAAGACATGTGAGATTTGAATGTCAACGATTTGAATGAAGCTTCAAAAAAGCCTGTACAGCCCTCGCCAAATGTTCTGTTGCATTTTTAAATGCTTTTATGTTCCCTTGTTGTTCTTTTAGGAGAACTCTGACCTCCCTGACCTCAAAGACATAAAGATCATGGGCTACTCTCTGCGCACCTGGGACTACAGATACACTCTGTGGCTGGGCTTCAACCCCAACACGTTCCAGGTGGGTGTCCTGCCCAGCATGAGGCTCGCCTCTCTCACCAATGGCTCTCTCCTCCTCTGTGTCAACGTTTCAGGTTCAGGCCGGGGAGTTGTGTTTGGGTAACGGCTCTATCCATCTTGTCAGGCACAATAAACTGGAGACGTTTCCCACCACCGGAAGGACTGTAGTTCAGAGCCAGAATTGTTTTCAAATGTTTCCCAATGAGAACAGAGTGCTATCAAATGCAGCCTCCTTGTGAAAAAGAGTTGAAGATTTTAAACCCTCAGCACACCACCATTTGTGTGCGTCTGCTTTGTGCGCTACAGGTTTAAAATGTTCAACTCTTCCAAAAATACTTGATGAAAAAGCCTGTTTTGACGGAAACTATCGGAACACAGATTAAAAAGTCAGATTTGTTGGAGCAGATTGGGCCGAGGCTACTTTTGCTGTCGGTGAGTGGTTATACTTTTATCTCCATACGCAGATCATTTTTCTGTGACTGAGCCGTAATAGTCATTTAATAACTTCTAATTAATTTTTTTACAGGTTGAGTAGGGGTTACATTACATTCAAGATTTCAACATGACACCAAGAAATTAATAAGCACCAACAATTACTTCAATTAGATAGTACCAGTTAATGGGAGCATTTTAAAGGATATATGAAGAAAAATATAAATACATAAGCAACAGAGTTAATGAAATGGTTGTAGCACAACAAGCTATGTGGACACAAAGCTTAACAGATTATATTTGTCTTACCCCCCCTCCGTCACTCCACCCAGGTGAATGTCTCAGACGTCCACGCTGGAGAGCTGTACATGTTGGCGAGCGACCCTGGTCAGGATAACAACATCTACAGCGACTTTGACCACAGTGTGATGATGACGAAGATGACCAGACTGCCTCCTGTAAGTTTCTACTCCTTTTGAAACTGAATGGAACTATTTACACACATTTGTTCAGTCATTTACTTCCTTGTGTTCTGACTCGTGTCTAGACCGTGAGTCTGCAGATGAGGATGAAGCTGCAGCTCCTCTACCTCTCAGCAGGGAGGAAGAGGAAGGCGTGATGATGAGAATAAAACAACAGATGGATGAATGGAGACGAGCACAAAGGGAAGATGGATGGATGAAAAACATCTAGAAAGGGAGAATGAGTTATATATTCATCTTTAATGAAGGCAGACGTGATTTCATGTTATTTGGTAGCAGTATTCATCTCAGGTTGAATTCTTCAGGCTGATGTTCCTTGCTAAGAACTTGTGTGTTTCTACATCCATATGTTCACAGACACTTCCTCTTCCTGCTGCTAAACACAACTTCCTGTGTCTTTATTCCTGGGCCTCTTCACACCTGCCACTGACGTCTGTATTATCTCAATGAGTCAATTGTGAGAAGGAAGTGTCATTATAGTTTTGCATGACTCAAGCAGCTATTAGATAGATGTCTGATCACAATGGCAAATCCACTTTTTTTGGAGATGATCATATTTGCTTTCATTAAAGATTTGAATGAAAAGCTGTATGCTAAATATAAAGCTAGCTAGCAGGGATTTAGCTTAGCATAAAGACTGGAATCAGGGTGAAACCGCTAGCCTGTTAAGCTAATTTATTGACGCATTATATGTAGCAAGCAATGTAAAATGACATGTTTTGGAAATAATGGGACTAAAAGCAACTATATATACCAAGTCGTTTTTGTTGAGTAAAATGTTGCTTGCTGTTGGGGTTTAGCTTCCAGTCTTTATGCTAAGCTAATAGGCAACTTGCTAATGTTAAGCGTACAGAAATGAGAGTAGTCTAGATTTTTCCAATGTAAATCAAATATTAGGTTTCCAAAAATCTTTAAGTATTCCTTTAATATACCTAAAACGTACATCTAAACCAGGGAATCTTTTTTTCCCCAACAACTTTACCGAAGCATGAATTGCTTGTCTAATTTACAAGCTGTTTTTTGTCTTTCATCTAAAGTAATATTGAGGGAACCTAAAGAATTATCCCCTTTTTGATTAGCAGCGACACCAGTTTCTCTCCTCTCTATTGATCTCATCTTTCTTGGGTGTCATCTCCTCACTTTTAAGTGCAACAGCTAAAAAGGACTCGCTGGTTCTTGTACCGTGGTGTTAAACTATATGACATTTCTATTTGCACTTGCAGCTATTTGCCTCCCTCCTTGTAAACAGTCAGTTCAGATCAATTTGTGGAGCCAAAATGAAGTGAGTAAAAGCCACCCGTAATAATTCAATGCAAATGAAACAGACTGGAGCTACGTTTTACTGCCGTTCCAACGCATGAGCAGTTTTGCACTGTGGCAATTTCAGTAGGAAGCAATTTCAGCTTGAATTTCAGGTCCAACAATGAATTGAGGGAATTTGATCTGTCAATTTTTATTGTAGGCTGCACCGGCTACATGGTAATGGGATGCAGAGGAGTCATCAGTGTGCTTCTAACATATGTCAGGCACTTTTTTTTTCACATGGAATCTCTCTGGCTGGTTCTGTATTTCGTATTTCGCCCCCTGTTCACTTCATTGCAATTGTTGTTAGTTTTTTTTCAGTTGCTGTTCCTCCTGTGCCTGTAACAATGGTTATAACAGTTCTGCCCTGTACATACTGATAAATACTAACAATGGAAAAATGAGAATAAAAAGTAAATGCTGCAGAAATAATTTAAATCTCAAGCTTGGCAAGGACACACTGTTAATATATTTATGCCTGATTTGATTAGTTTGTTAAATAAATACAAAATATTTTTTACAGCAAAAGTTTGCCTCTTTATTTGCTGACTTATGATCCTCCAGTGTGTACATGTATGTCTCCCTGTGTTTGTCCTGCAGAAACCAAGCAGCCTTTTTGTGCACACACACACACACACACACACACACACACACACACACACACACACACACACACACACACTCTCCTGTTGTGATGCATTTGTCCTCTCCCACAGCAGGCGTGTAAAGGGAGGGAGCTCCCCAGGGACCTCTCCAGTCCATTCAGTGTTTTCTCTCCACCTCCCTCTGTCAATTTTCTCAGAGATGGAGCAGAGAACGCTTTGCTCTCTGGCTCTGGAGAAATTTGGACCAAACTGATTTTTTTTTTTTTTTTTCTAATTTGCGTTTGGTTCCACAGAGTCAATCTGTCTGGGCAACACAAACGGTTAAAAGCCTTGTAATTGCATTTTGAAATATAGTATAAATTCAGTCTCATGCCTTTTGATTTTTTTTTACAGTTTTCACTTTCTGGGCAATCAAGCAGAACATGTGTGGGACTCGGCTTGAAGTGAAGTCTGAAAATGAAAAGTCAAAAATATCGAGACCAGGGAAACGCTTCACATCTCTCCCCTGCCAATTTCTCCTCTCGTAATAATTTATACTCTTTCATTCCATTTGGCTCTCCTCCTTCACACACATTTGTTTTTCCACAAGGGATGCATTTCGTTGTGATTTGTTTGTAATGTTGATTGGATCACTGTATTAAAAATAACAGACAGGCCAAAGTTTCATGTAGTTGCTTTTTTTTTTGGCCACTTGGGGGCAGCAGAAACGAGCTGTGAACGCAACAAAGACATATTGCCTTTGAAAGTATCCCATGAAGTTATTTAACACAAGAACACCACCGGCGTTCAGTGCTATGGAGAGATGTTTCATTTACTATTCCACGTTTTGGCAAATACCGCCAGGAAGAGCACTGGATTTTTAAGCAAATTTGACTGAGTGGCTCTGTCACGTGACGGCATAAACACTTTTCCCCATAGACTTGCACTGAGTAGCCTAATGTTTTAGGTTAATCATAGTGCTTTTAAACCATTTAAGTCCTAAAATGGGAAGGGGAAAAAAAAGCACTTTAATAGTAAGAATAAGTTTCCCTCCATGTATTTGAATAAGCCGAGACGGAGCAGCTGGGAGTCATATGAAAGAAAAAATTCATTAGCTTTGTGCACAACTGAACATCTTTAATAGGGGACCTGCCCCGAAGCTGTATCCAGTTATATACGTATACATAAATGACGCAAACACTAATGCAAAATCCAAGTATTCTTAAATCCAATACCCACTCTCCTTTTAGCTCTGCAGCACCTCCTGAGGGAAATATCTGACTCTTCAGCTGTTCAATTCTCCACCATGTTCCCTAGCTAGTTGCTAGCTAAAGCTTTTTCAGCCTCAGTTGCAGATGCAGCTGTAAGAGCTTTTATCTACTCTGCCTGTGTTCATGTTGGCCCATATTTCTGCCCCGGTGGTTTTATCAAATCAATATTTATTGTCACAAGCAGTGATCTCTGACCACGTTCAAATTGATCTAATGGCAATTACATTACTGTTTACCTGCTGTTTCCTCTCCCTCTGCTCCTCCGCTGCTGCCCTCTCTTTTTCTCACTCTCTCTTACCTGCTCCTTCCCTCCAATCCACTCTGTCTCACTCTCATCGCCTATCATTATGTTTCATACACTAGTAATCGCATTACAGCTATGGGCTCATATTCTGGCAGGTCACGCTGCCTTTCTGTTAACGTTTCCAACATACACAATTACATTAGGGAGAGTGTAAAAAACGCTTTGCTCAGCTGCATCATGACTAGGGTTCGTCTTGAGGCTGTGTGTGCGTGAATCCAGGAATAGTAAACAAAGAATACTCTGCCTCCCAAGGTCTTGAAGTGGTTTCAGAGTATTTCTCAGAGGAGCGGTTATTCACCAGAGATTCTCTCCATCGGCCAAATTAATTCTGTAGACTCGGCTGTCTCATTCTTTTGAGGCTTCTAAGCAGCTTACAGTATTTTATCTGGCCAGTTGTACATCATAAAAAGAGACATTGTAGGGAAATAATATGCCATAGTTGGAATTAAGTTTGGTATCTAGCTATGCTCCAATATGTTCACCAGCAGGTCTTTCACTGTGTCTATGCTGTTTGTTGCTGAGCAAATAGAAATACTATAGTGGGTTTAGCAGACATTTTACAATGAAAACTGCTGCATGCTGTGGTTCAAATTACCATTCTTATTTATGGCGTTTGGTAAGCTATCATAATTCCCAGCATAGCATGGGTCTAATCAGACTAATAACTGAAACACACTGAGTGTGGTTGTGCACCATTGGGTGCATAAGAGAAGTCAACGTCACTCACTGGTTTTTGGAAGAGCGTTTTGAAGCCTTGAGTTTGGATTTTCGCTTTTGCCATCTTTGTTTTTTTTGGGACCAGAAATAACTGTATTTGGGAAAGAGCTGAAGTGTGGCCTTTATATACACAGTCTACAGGCCTGGCCAGTGGCATAGAACACGCTGTAGAGGCAAAGCCAACGCTTTATGCCTCTGAGGATCCGCTTGGTGGGTGTGATTGACGCACACAAGTTTGCTGCTGAATAAAGGTCTGAAACAGTCCATTTATTTCCATTTGACTGGTTTCCATTTTACTTGCTTCTTTCCATATTCACCACACGATATTACCGTTTACACAATACCTTTGCTTTGCTTGTAATCCCTTGTTTGTGTGTGTGTGCTCTGTGTGTGTGTTCTCCGTGTGTTGTCGAAAACTGTATTGGCCCTCCGGCGGAACCTCTCACCAACACACATATGTTCCTACCTTTATACCCACAGTTATTCACTATTTAACACTAGCACTGCTTATAAAGGTGCATCAGTGATTAACATGAATTGGGCTAATCATTTTGGATAAAGATAAACAGTCTTAAAGGTCACACGTTACTTTTATATGTCTTTTATACATTAATATGTGTCCCCTCTTATCTTTATTTTTAGGAGATTCTGAAAGTTCCAGGAACAAACATTTGTCTTAAAGGTCACACGTTACTTTTTTATGTCTTTTATACATTAATATGTGTCCCCTCTTATCTTTATTTTTAGGAGATTCTGAAAGTTCCAGGAACAAACATTTCCTCTATTTTTGTCCTGATCCATTTATATAAAAACCTGTCTGAAAATGAGCTCATCAGATTTTGGCCACTTTGTGAGGTCACAATGTTTTTTGGGTTGTGCAATCATTAGCCAATAACCAACCATAGTAAATCACCTTCTCCTAGAGCACCATTGTGCTGTTTAAACCAATCACTTCACAGAGGGGCGTGGTCAGCAGCAGCTCATTAGCATTTAAAGCTACAGACACAGAATAAGCATAACCTTGAACATCACACTGTATTAAAGTAGACTTGACACTAGAAATCGAGTCCTTGAACTCAATCCGAAAATGTTTACTGCAGAAATAAATCAGGTGAGAACTTCTATACAATTTGACTTCTTACAAACAGTGCAGTCTCAACCTCCTGGCCACTAAAAATAATCCAGACACTTTTAAACAATGTACTATCTCAAGCTACACTTGTCTGACACTTTTTTGACACCGGACAATAGAAACCGGTTGATACATCACCTTTAAGTGATTTCTTGTCATTTAGTCCTCTCCCAGTAAGCCAATATGTCTGATCAGTCTAAACATGCCTGCTCTGCTCCACGGTCTCTGCTGTCTCATAATGTAGACATCTGTGGTGTATCTCCAGAGCACTTGGAGCATCGATGAAGCAGCCAATTAGAAGTCAGACAAGATGTGATATGTTGGCTGCCAATGTGAAACCAGTTTAATCAGGAGTTATTCAATTAGAGGTGACAAGCTCTTCCCTTGTTAGCGCCTCCGGAGCTGTGAACGGCGGAGCTGAAGAGGAAGCCCTGTTAGAATAAATCATGTGTGCGGGGGTAAGCATGGCTGCTTCTTCTGGGCTTTACCCTGCGATTTGCTTGTAAATGTGAAAGGTTGTTTGTCTCTATCTGTCCCAGTGACCGCTGGGATTGGCACTACCCTTCAAAGGATTAGCTAATGGGTGATGGACTTTTAAAACGTGACAAAGAATGAGCAGCACTCCATTAGAATTGCCACTCTGCACAGTGAGACCAAGGGAATACATTTTCTGATTGGGTTTCTTTTCATGAAGCTAATTGGCTGTAATCAGCTCTTTGGTGGTCACTGGTGAGAACAACCTGTGGAGTTAAAAATTGTGTGAAATTACATTAAATTAATATAATGAATTTACTATCAATTAAAACAATTACAGGCTACTGTGAGAATGAGATCAACAGGGTCGTAACAAAATTGTAAAGTAGAGTATGTCAATGCTATGAGATATGTTAATGTAGGAATGCCAGAAAAAGCCCTTTAAAAAAAGTCATACAAATGTTTGACATATATTTGTATTAAACAGTTAAAAAGTACTAGTCATGGTATAGTATGCGAGAACACTTCATAGTATAGTACGCCATACTATATAATAATATAGTATTTCATAAAAAGTCATAGAATAGAGTAGTTGTACAGTATGTTATGTCAGAAAAAGGTTTTAAGTATTTGTCGAAAATATTAAGGAAATAAATTGTTCAGTATGTTGAAAATATAAGGGAAAACAACACAGTATAGTAAACTACACTTAAAGTATAAAGGTTAAAGTATAGTTGGGGGAAAGAAAATTCAAAACATTCAACTTTTGCAATTTTTGTATAATAGTTTTATTAATACTATTACAATATATACATATACAATATACACACAAAAATAAAAAAACAACTAATTATAGTATGTCGAAAATAACAGAAAAAACGTTAGTTTATAACTCTGTTATAGTATGTCATAAAAACGTATATAGATAATAAAATAGGATAATAGAAATAATAAAATAGAACTTGGTAATGGATCATTTGCTTACTAACTTTAAAAGTGTGTCATGGTGTTGCTGCTCACACATCCCAGCACCGGTCCTCAGAGTCAATAACAGTGAGGTTCAAGTGCTCATGCTACAGTAGCTGTGTTTTTACACCTTTAAATATTATTTTTTTATTTAAAGGTGACCTATCATGCTATATTTAAATGATATAGTGTATGACCATACCTATATAAGGTATATTTATACATTTTATTTTCCAAAATACCAAACAGATCATTTTTTAGCCATGCCTCGTTTCGCTCATTTTCGCTTTATTCCAAACCTGCCTATGAAAATTCTGAGCAGCAGCTGACCCGCCCCCTGCAGAAGAGCCGGCGAGAGTCACGTTACCATGCTTGCTGTGTTTACGAGTGTGGAATACACATGTCATCTCAGAGCAATGCATGTGTTCAAGCATATTATCAATTTGATCCAGAAACTGAAGCAGCGGAGGTTTTGGTGGAGGTGCAAACATCTCGGTTGTCAGCAATGTGTGTTTCATGTGTTTTAAAAAGCTCAGTTATTGACTTCTTTCTAAAGGGGTACATGTGCAACTTGCGCCACGATGCCTTCTGAACCGGAGCATGTGCTGCATGGAGATACCACACGTAACATTAGCTTCACTAAGTTGTCTGTTTAGAGAATACATTTTTCACATGTCATTCAATATATGTTTATCACACTAGGTGTAAAGACGGATGCAGGAACTTGAGGACTCTAACCTGTACGGTGGACCATCCTGGATTGTGTGCCTAAATGTGTTGTCCCTGCAGAATGCATTGAATATTTACAGAGCTGAACACAGTTGGACTACAGTTGAGGCAAATAGAGCACTGAGTGGTTTGTTTTGACTGAAATTGTAAAACGAATGCTAATATTGTTCATGGAAATAAATACTGGAGTATATGGCTTTATGCAATCTTTCATTCTGTCATTGTACTATTATATACTACACAGCAATGGCATAACGCACCCATGTGTATGACAAAAAAAGTCCACACACAACCTTATGCTTTTGAAATCAGAATATTCTTTACCCATCCAAACATGAATAATCACGACACATTTGATATCAACTCGGAACTTTATTGTCAAAATCAACGGTTATTTGAACCCATAAAAAACAGGAGCTTTGTGAGATGGTGCTGGGGCTTCCATGGAGAGAGGATCAGAGTGGTGATTCCGGCCTGCGTTGTCCTCTGATCCGTGAAATGTCTATGTTAGGTTCAGACAGCAGCCAAATTGAACCGTGTGGCATACCCGGCGATGACCTCCTCCCTGTCAGGTTGCTCATAATGGTGCAGGGTCCACAAAGACTTGGTCGAAGATGAGGTCCATCAAGTTGGCCACGTAGCCTGTGCAATGTTAAAAAAAGCACAACAAAAAAAGTGGTTGAGATTAGTAAATGCATGTCGTCAACAACAACATACCAGGGCTTTAGCTCCGTTTTACTCGTGGTGTGTGTCCCCTCGCATACATACATACAGTGTTGTATCCTAACACACCCCCATTTATATTCATGTGCGCAAACAAGTAAACATGCAAAAGCTTTTACATATAACGCTGCAAAAAACGGCATGTCTCATTAGCGTAGCGTAGCTTAGCGTAGCGTAGCTTAGCTTACAGATCGATGATATATGATCGTTCTTACAGACTACAATCACAAAAGCTTTTACATAACGCTGGAAAAAACGGCACTTACCTCCAGAAGATTACGTTTGTTATTATAACTTACTCAATATGATTTTTTAGAGGATACAAAATACTAATACATAGGAGAATAAATACTTGTGTTATCGGCTAGGCCAGGCGTGGCTTTACAGCCTTCACACAGATCGCCATTACGGCAGTCTGAACATGTTCGCAAATGCCTGATAATTAAAATAAAAGACAAAGCAAATACTGCGGAGCGTACAAAATAAAATGTTACAAGAACATATAAACACCTAACCGATTACTAGTTGGGGTTGAGGCGACATTGATACGGCTAAGCTACATGCTACCAGCTAGATATAGCTTTATCAGGAAAAACACCGCTAAATAAAAACTTACAGCTTCAGAATTGGATGTGTCCTCACTGGCCTGGTCCCGGATGGTTGGTATTGATCCCGGGTGTAGCATTAGTTTGGAGGCATATCCGTGTTGGACTTGAGAGAAGTTCATAAACATGTCCGTGGTTTAACTGGCTTAGACATCCTGGCAATAGCAGGAAAAAACACAGATGTGACTGGGGTAGCCTGCCGATAGCCTATATGCGAATGAGAGGTTTGGCAATGCACGTGGCCGTGGCTCATTCCCCTGATAGGTGGAGAGTTGACCAATAAGCGGAGTACGTCTTTGTGACGTAGAAAAGTGTCGGAATGTGGATCCATTTTTTTCAGATCCGTTGCAGCCCCTTTTTTAGAGATTTGGCGAAGGAGGAAAATAGAGAGGGTTGTGTTTTCTGACACTTGGTGAGTTCCCCGGAACACCGGGGACACATAATCATGTATAAAAGACGTACAAAGGTGCATTTTGCATGATAGGTGCCCTTTAACCTTTATTTAACCAGATAAAAGCATTGAGATAGAATCTCATTTGCAATGCTGACCTGGCCAAGAAGGCAGCAACGTTACACATTATTACACATAACACAAACATATAAAATACAGAGAACATAACTAAGAAAACAAAAGACGAAGAAGCAGTCTCTACATTGTGCACATTAGGACAGTAAGAAAGGTGCACTACTTATTACGGAAAGAGCAGCTGGTGGTAAGGACTTCAGACAACTTCAATTTAAAACATGCTATTGAGACAAGTGCCATCAGTTTGAGGCTTGATTGAAGGTCATTCCAAGACCAAGGACCATAATGAAAAAGACTCCTTTTCCCAGCCTCAGTCCGCACAGCAGGAACCTGGAACCGTATCCAGGCACTGGATCTGAGGTTGTAAGAGTCACAAACTGGAGCAAATCTGGCACATATATACACAGTGGAAGCTTACCTAAAATGGCTTTATACTTTAATAAAAACCAATGCTGCATCCTACGCATAGTAAGTTTGCAATGATGAGTCCTATAGGGTGCATTTGATATATAACGCAGTGCAGCATGGTAGAGTGGGTCGAGTTTGGCCAAAACAGTGGGACAGGCAAATCTATAAATGGTATCACCGTAGTCCAGCTGGGACAGGAATAAGCCAGAGACCAACCTTTTACGGGAAGAAGTTGAAAAACAACATTTAAGTCTGTAAAGGAAGCCAAGAGTGAATTTCAATTTCTTTGTTAGAACTTCAATATGGTGTTTGAAGTTGAGATTACTGTCCAACCAAAAGCTAAGATATTTGTAGGTATCAAATAGAATACGAGACGCCATCAAATAGAATACATCCAGAGAGTTTTATCTGAGCTGTAGATGAATGTAGAGACGAGCAATCACTGCTCACTTCCAGCAACTTCAATAGTGATGCTGAAGGATCTTCATCTACAGTTTGTGTTCGACTGCAGGTCACATTTCCCATCAGGGTTAATGGGTACTTATTGCTGCAATATGTGTGTGTGCATTTATTTTGGTCTACTGTATGTGTGTGGTGTGTGTGGTGTGTGTGTGTGTGTGTGTGTGTGTGTGTGTGTGTGTGTGTGTGTGTGTGTGTGTGTGTGGTGTGTGTGTGATGCCAGCCATATCTCTGAGAGCTTATTTGACTGCATGGTTACCTATAGCAATTACAGCTATAAATCTAAGCAGTCACTGTGTTGGCTGTACACCAAGGGGAAACACACACACACACACACACACACACACACACACCACACACACACACACACACACACACACACACACACACACACACACACACACACACACACACACACACACACTAATGTCTCAGGGTGTGCAAATAGGCTTTCCACCTCCTCACTCATTTAGTGAAATACTTAATTAGACAGGATTTATGTCACCCAGAAAATTCCCACTTTAATTTGGACTTTAACACAACTAGTCTTTATTCCTCTAATTTCTCGGAGACACTCTGAAGTCCATCCAGCCAACTAACACCCCCCCTCCTCTAGAGACACTCGGCCTTCTTCTCCTTCTTCCCTCTTGAATTTTAATGTGCGGCTATATTCAATGAATTAATCATGCATGGTGAAGTGGGCTAATAGTTGCTGTGATGTAGAAATAAGAGTCCATTAGGGCAAATAAGAGGACTGGCCTGGCCCTTATAATGTAATACATCAAGGCTTGTTTATGAAAGAATCTTGTTGAGTGCGAAATCGAAGAGATTTCATTCATTAAGACAATTCTGTGTTATAGGAAGAGTGCTGTTAGGGTGTTCGTGTTAACTCTGGGTAATTATTTCTGCTTTCTCTCGTTAACAAATACATCTAAAAGCAATGCTTTGTGTCTTCTTGTGAATTTGAAAACATGAGTTGCTTGAAAAACCTTATTATGAGAGTGAATATATATAAGATACACATTAATATAATATTGCATCTTAATGGAAATTAACAGGGACAAGACAATAGGGTATCAGTTTTTTAAATTAATAAATTATATCACAATGACATTTCCAGTTTATAGCCGATGTTTAAACATTGTTTTTGCATTACAAATTTGATTTTGATTGTAAATAAGGCATTATCATAATAAATACGTCGTAATTTGACTACATTTCCAAAGCAGAAACGTAAGGTTAAACATTTTTTTCCTTTTGTTGACATTGGAAACTAGATATCTATTTGTATTACTCTATAATTTAGAAAATACTGTCAACAGCCTTACAAAATTATCTATTTTCGCCATGTTTTTATGAATTCAATTTGATATAAATCAATGAAACGGGGGGTTACGTATTGTAACCCTGGTTATATAAGCACAGGCAGAGCCCTCTGACTGGACTCTATGGGTGGAGGGCGGAGCCTATGTGAAATATAATGGGGGTTACGTATTGTAACCCTGGTTATATAAGCACAGGCGGAGCCCTCTACCCAGAGTCCAGTAGAGGGCGGAGTTTGTTGTAGGTTAGTGCAACAGAATAGGAGATTTCTGGCTCAGAGAATGAGAAAAATACTTTAAAGATATGTTCATAATTCCATACATCTTACAAGTAACTGCAGATGAATAGGTTAAAGATTTGACCTAAAAGATATCCTCAGGAAACGTTGGAAAGCGTAACATCCTTTTTTTCCTGAAATGTTTAAATATGAAAATAAGGCATTTCTACATCTAGCTTTTTGGTGAATTTAGGGAATATCTACATTCACAAACAGAAAACCTGTTCTGTATATGTGTTCTTTCCATTCAAAGAGAACCTGATTCAAGAAAAATAACTAAAACTTGACACGATATCAATAATACCACGAGAGCAGCAGGACTACTGGTTCAAACAGATTTTAATCCATATTTTAGAGACATTAAATATTTAAAAACAATGGAACTGCATCACAACTTCTGATCATAACATAGAACAACTTCATTATAAAAAGAACCATATAAAAGGCCAAAAGATAGCACAGATTAAACCAAAGAAAACAGCTGAAGTTGTGCAAAACATTTAAAATACAATGTGATTCATGTTGGATGGATGTGTTCTCAGGTGCTGTTCTGTAGAAACATGAACAACGTTGCACAGTTTGACTTTAAACACACACATTTAAAAATTGGGATGCCCAACACTTGCCATGTGGCATTTTAAAATAAAAAAAATGCCACATTAATTTAGATTCTGTTGTATACTTTCAATAAGCAAAGTACATTAGTTTAGGTTTATGATTAAGGCTTCCATTTGTTTGGAGAAATACATGCCCCAACCTCTGAGGGTGGGGAAGTGCTTGGTTTAGAAACAGCTACAGTTTGCACATTTGAAGATTAGTCTGAATAAAACTACAAAGAGATGTTGAGTTCACTGACATGGGCCTGGGCCGTTCTGAATACCATCTAAGCAATCCTTAGCAGAAGTAAACATGGCTGCAACTTGGATATTCTGATAATTAGAGAAGTTTGATACCACGGTCATGACTGGACGCTTAATATGAAGCTACGTAACCCCTTTGTAAGGCGTGGTAATAGAACACCACGACATTTCCCACCATGTCGACGCAGTTTAGGCTTTACATGTCATCTAATGTCAAATTGCCTCATACAGCCGCATAGTTGCAGTTTTAAACGTGGTAAAGTTGGGAATTCAACAGAAACAAAACTACTTGGTTAGATGTTTGATTGATTTTTATGTCGCTGTCTAATATTACAGCGACATAAAAATTCTATGCAAAACACAAAATTACTTACGTGTAGTTTTATTTATACACCAATGGGTGTACCTAGCTGAGCTGGAGCTAGTAGCTGGTTAGCTTAGCCTAACGAGTGGAAGCAGAGGACACAGCTAGCCTGTTCTGTAATTTACTGAGAGTTAGTGTCTGACTTCTCAAATGTAGTCTTATTTAGTAAATTAATTAAACAAACATTAGTTCGCTTTAGAGGTGCTACACATATTTATTTAACTTTCGACATAGCGGTTTCCCTGTTTCCAGTCTTTATGCTAAGCTAATCGCTTCCTGGTTTTGGGTCTGCACATAACACATAGACATGATAGTGGTATTGATTTTCTTTCTCAACTATCTGAAATAATGTGTATAAGAATACTTTTTTTCTAATTTAAGAATTCTCCATGACATTGACGTTGATTTAACTTAAACTCAAAAGGGCCTAAACATGATTAGCATGTTAGCCTATTGTCGTATTATTGTCTTCCTCCTGTGACCCCAACATATGATTTGTTTTTGGATAAATACAGAGATTTATATTTTAAATACTTGAGTGTTGCATGACTATAACGTATCAAATGGAAAAATAAAACAATAAAAAAGCAGCTCTCTGGTAGATTACAGGAGTTTGAGAAGAAAAACAATCCTTATCCTCCTGTGTTCCTTATAAATACTGCGAGTTCAGTTCCTGTATGGAGCAGTTTCTAAGCAATCAGAGTGTATCTGTGATTTTCTGAAATGCAAACACATATTAGAGACACTCATCACTACTGGAGAGATTATCAATGTTTTATCAGCTTGTACCCATCTGTTGTCAAAAAATAAATCATTCTGTTCAGCGCTCTATTGTAATCACACCAACAGCGACGTTGATTCTGTCACTGCTGCTTCTGATAAACAACTTGACAACTGTGGTAATGTAACAGGAGCTAATGAGATATTAAATAAGATGTCAGCAGAATAAAAGGCCATGCTGAGTGTCTCAGATTATAGCGACATACTGACATTGCATAAAGTCCACAATTATCATTTGACATGTATCATAGTGGGATGAAACCCATGATGTCATCAATGCAATGTTTTTGACATTTTACAGCATATTATTGTATAAGTATATTGTACCGCTGCGTTTTATTCAAATAAGGACCATTGTGTGAGATGAACAAGAACCATATAGCAACATCACTGTTTCACCATAAAATAAAACAACATCGAACATCATTGAATTGGACTGAGCAACACTGTGGATCAGTGACTGAGGTCAGGCTCTTTGTGGGATTTATTGGTTGGCTGTTGTAGAAGTTCATTGGCTTATTGGGACACTGCTAATTTGGCTTCATGACCTCAAATCATTTTATAAAAGGCATTTAGTTAAACAACAGGGAACGGAGTTTCAGGCTTTCAGATGAAGAACCATGAGTCAATTTTAAAGGAAAAGTTTCGGGAGTTTTGGGAAATACGCTTCATCACTTTTAGAGCTAAGAGTAGAGTAACCACTCGAATGTCTGTTTGCTAAATATGAAGCTACATGTGGATCAGCAGGTAGCTAACCACAAAGATGCCCGAAAATAAAAATAATTTGTACGTTTTGGGACGATTTATGTGTTCAGAAAGAACAAAGAAAAAGCAAATGTTTCTATATGCAGAATTACTCACACATTCAATGCATACAAAAACCGTATTTTTGGCACATTGCAATAACTTGATCTTTTCAAAATGTAGACAAATCGTACAAAAATAAACGTTCTAATTATTCCAAATCCGTATATATCATCCAGTTCTAGAACAAACTAGATATGAGGTTTTATAAGCGAGCTTAGAAGTGCTACTATTATAAGTAGATTTTGTTATCATTGGACAAAACCAAGCTAGCCGTGTCCCCTTTGTTCCAGTCTTTATGCTAAGCTAGTTAGCTGCTAGCTTTAGGTTTCATATTTAGCAAGCAGACATGTGAGTGGTATCTATCTTCTCCCTACCTTTTTGAAAGAAGTGTAGTTCCTAAAATATCAAACTTTTCCTGTTAAGTGACTCGATGTTCTTGATTGTTATTCCCTCCAGCATACTGTTAGCTTTAGCGTTGTGCATCTTAAAGCGGCTCTGTGTTTCCATGTGATTTAGAACATTCACACTGTAAGTGACTATGCCACAAGAAATACATTGACTGTTTTTTTTTTCCTTTTTCCAAATGGACACAAGTAGTTCTTGGTCTGAAGCTATCGTTTATTGCATGCGATGGTTTACATTTTTCAGGCATTTCAGACAAACCCATATACTTGCTCAAATCTTTGAGAAAAGAACCTCCAGCAACGAATGCAAATTTAACACGTTAAATCACACATTTTTCTTAAAGCCAAACCCTGGTGTCGTCATAAACGCCAGTAAAAAGCTTGTGGAAACATTTTATTTTACGAAAAACAATCTCATATTTATACCAATATGGTATGGAAAATCATTTAGATTAATTCTTTGTTCTTAAATAAATAGAGCAATTCCCACCAGGACACAAATAGAGGCACTTGAGTTTCTTTTTTTTTGACAAAGTGAAAAATTACTTTTCACATCTGCATTGTCTTCCATACACATTCAGCGATGGTCAAATGATCCAAAACTTAAAAACTCATGCTCCATGTGCTGCATTTACAGAAACCATGATAATCCAGATGTGTATCTTGCTAACACAAACAAACAAGGCTCTCTTTTTGTTTTTACGTGCCACAAAGGGTTACACATCTGGTTATGTTGGGTGCTTTGTAAATGCAGCCATAGCCTGTGCATGGACACACACAGACACACACTCTCCCTCACACACACACACACATATATATAGATACTCTATTTTCTTGTTTCCCTTCTTCATTCATTCACATGTAATCATCCACAGGACACTAAAAATAAAAAGAACACTGTTCTCAGGAGTCTGTACATTATGTTACACATACATCAGTACCAGTCATAATAATGGTTTAAATAGACAATCAGCTGTACACATATACACACTAACAACACAACACGACATAGGTTGGGAATGGACTACAAGGTCCCATTAAAAGCTGCACACATGTTTTGTCATCAGAGCAGAAAAGTGTGACAGGTGGGCGGCGTCTTGGTTAGAAATCTTGTAGTTCAATCCCCCGTAAGTGTTTGACACCTTAGTGGGGGGGCCACACTGGGAAGTAGAACTGATTGGGTTTTACACATTTCCATAACCAGTGAGAGAAGAACCCGACAGATGCTTTTATTTGATGGAAGTAAAACATCAATAGTGGGACGAGTATATTCTATTCTGCTGTTGAACAATCCTCAGTGTAGCTATATGTAGCTTAATGTCAGATTCATGATTGTTAGGTTCATCTGAGATCTTAGAGCTCTTACTGAAACAAACCCGCTGAACGGACCTCTGTCGCCTGTCAGCGCAACTTTTATGTTTAAAAACATAAAAAATAAAGGGCGGTGCCGGCCGTCAGCGAGCCGAGCCGGGCGTTCTGTGATTCTCCAGAACATGATGGCCAGTCCACTCTGGGTGGAGGTGAAGGGAATGAGCACTTTTACAGCCTTTTTGGCAAGGTCTCCACAGACAGCCATAGTGTGCAAGTGACACTTTACTCGTCTTTTTCTCGTAATTTTTTTCTCACGCTGAGCCTCCCCTGAAGCTCTCTGGCGCTCCCCCAGGGAAAAACGCTGGTCTAGATGATAGGAAAGGAGCTTCCCTAAATAATCTCCTTTAGTTTAGCATACACTGATCATCCTTTACGAAAGGAATTTCCTTGCGATCGCTACGGCGGTTCACAGAAACAATCCATCGTTTACAACTGATGTCGTAACTTGCAAAAGTGCTTATGTTTCAAACTTTTAACACAATGTTAAACCATACGAGAAATTATGAGCATTACGCTAATTAGTGTTTACTGAGTTAAGTGCCGTTTCTTAAGGGATATTTACTTGCTCTGTCAGAAATACATATTTATAAATACATATTTCTGTATTTAGCTTATGTATTACTGTAGCTAAATATCTGTAATTATGCAAATATGCTTTCTCTTTGAAATGCCAGTCAAAAGTGGCCCTTCTTTGGTCTTTCGCAAATAGTTTCCTGTGATTCCCCAACGCATGTTTACGCCATTTGAATTCGCAAAAAGAAAACGCAAGATATACTTTATAATAAAAGGCATCTTATTAAAGTAAATACATTCATTGTTTCCAGCCATAAACACCACTAAAAATGTAGTTTGATTGGATGAAAATCTCAAGTAGTATAACTTCAAAAATGTATCTTTGTGACCAGATACTGTGTTTTTAGTTTATTTCTCAGCGGAAGATTCTAACTTCTGACTGAAACAGAACTACTTCAGCCTCCATCAATTCAACTCCAGTAGATGTAGCTGAGCCTCTTTTCCTTCTCCAGCGTGTTCCTTATCTGATGGATTGGACCGGTACTCCACTTGGATCGATATCAGCCCGAGGCTTTTAATTCTAGTATCAACAACTGAGGCGTTTCTGGGCCGCTGATGGAGCAGGTGAGCCTCTGTTCAGCTCCTTCCTCTTCTCCAGACTCCAGAATCTCATCTTTTATAAAACATTTATTTTTTTACCTTGCCTCTGTGCTTTTTATTTCTAGTCAGGGGCCTGTATTGTCCCTTTAGGGCGTTAGGCTTCCTGCACTGATACACAGTTGCTCTAAAAAGCAGAATCAGCCAAATGTTTAATGTGCTAATTTGTGTTCTGTGATTCACAGTCTAAATTCCCAAACTTAATTACTGTTCAGTCTCTAATTGCAGGTGAATTTCAGCCCAATTAATCCACCCAGTGTATGCTGGTACATTACTGTGGGTGGTGCCGGGTCATTTGAGGGATCCCGGTGGGAACTGAAGCATCGTCATGACTCTCATCTCACTTGTTATCCCAGTTCTAGCCCAGAGGCCCGTTTCGCTCTTTTTGTTTTGTTTTTTACATGTTGGCTGGTGTCCAGTTCTTACAGCAGGTGGGCCTCTGAACGGAGCCAGTGGAGCCCCTGCCGGATGTATCGGACCAGCTCCGTCATGCTGCTCTGCTGACTCAGCGGCTCCATCGCAGAGTCCAGCTCCTGGAAGAACTCTACAGGGGGGGAGAGAGAGAGAGAGAGAGAGAGAGAGAGAGAGAGAGAGAGAGAGAGAGAGAGAGAGAGAGAGAGAGAGAGTTACTGAGGGCTGCTGCTGATGCTCGGGCTGAAATAAAAACTCTATAGTTGGGTGTTTCTTTCGTCGTCAGGGTATTTGAGCTTAAAGTTAGGTCAGTCATTTATTCAAAGCTAATGACACGTCTGTATTTTGTTCAACAGAACGCCAACAAATGAGAAGTATTTTTATAATAAAAAACCTAAATACATTTAGTAATCTCTAGCTTAATGTGGCGGCTCAGGCAACATTAACCTCATTTATATTGTTAAAATGCTAGTTATCTTAACACAGTGTTGTTTGGTTTACTTAATGGCTCAGCCAGCATGATGGTTAGCTTGATATGCTATTAGCATAGCATGCATTTAGCTTAGCTTAAAGTGGTAGCCGAGATTCGTTGTTGTTTGGTTGATGTTATCATCTGGTTGTTGTTCGCTTAGATACGATTAGCTGATGGATTTCTTGCCATTGTCCCGACGGCCTATCATCCTCGATTGTCCAAAAAATGACCTGTTGGACTTTACAGCCCACTTGTCCGACAGTACATGCCAAAACAGAATTAATAACACATTATAATGCAGAATGATGTCATCAGACGTTCCCTGCTGCTGTTTGTCCTACTATGATGAACACATGACCAGCCTGACTCTGTCTCTGATTGGCCTATTTTAAACTATTACCGTCATCTCCTCCTGACTAAACTCAACCATGAAAATAATTGAGTACCAGCCAATCAAAAGCAGTTTCCTTTTCACTCCTTTTCGTAGTTATGGGCTTGTGATAAATTGGCTTTTAGTCCAAGAAGACATTTTTCTGAACTTTAGGGTTTTGGAATGATGTGCCACATGAACATCCTGAACAACAGGGCGTCCATTAGCTAACAACATGTCAAGCAGAATAGCATTTAGCAATCACTGGACCAATCAACAGCAAAACAATCATCCTCCTCTACAACGTGAAGCTAACTATCATGCTGACATCATTTCAAGCTAACTCTCGTGCTGCCTCGGCCACCAATAAAACCAAACCTCAAACAATGCATTAAACTTACAACAAACGTTCAAACACTTGGTTAATCATTATTAATTTAGGTTTTCCTGAAGGACCAAATTAAACTATAGATTTAAAGTTTGGGGATTTGGAATAATGGGCCGCCTCGAGCCGATGATGCAAGCTGGTCTTGTTGACAAAAGTGAATATAAGTGGTGAGTGTGTGGGTGCAGGTAGAGAGGAGAGCTGGTTCTTTGGCACTGGAACAGTCTTTAGCCTTCTCAGTGTCGACAGCCCAGCTCAACCAAACCCCCCCGCTATTGAGAGGGTGCCCACCTGCTCACCCTGCACTCTTACACATTCATCTGGAAACTGTGTTTATTTTCTTTGGGTAAACAGGTCAAGGGAAAAAATTCAGGATAAGCTTCTCACACCAGAGGGATCAAGGTCAAGTATCTTCTGAAGATGAGGGAAGGATTCAAGGACGCTTTAAAGGTCAATGAATACTGTGGAAAATACAACTAATATTTGTACGGCTAGTAAGGCTGCAAAAGCAAGGACTACTACTTATAAATATAAGGAAAACGCTTCCATAAATAAGCAATCTTCCTGCCTTCAGAATGATTTATTTGACAGTGGTCATTAGTAACAGTTCTGTCTATCATGACGGATTATACACACACTTTTAAAGAGCCAAATGCCCCTTTTCATATTTACTTTGTGATATGAATCCCCTGTCAAATATCCAGTTTATAAAAGCTTTAATGCCGGCTGTAGGGTGAGTTTTACTGCAGAATAGACCTCAGTTAAGTACAGTAACTGTAACTGTAAAAAAAGCATTTGTCCTACCTTGGCTGTCAGAGGCCAGCCTGTCTGCTGTCTCCCAGTGTTCGTAGCTCCGCAGGATGTTGTTGGTGATGTTAACGTGACTGGCAGCCATGTGATGGATCCGTTGGGGAATAGCCACACTTCCTGAGGAGCCCGGGGCCCCTCCAGACCCTCCACCTACGCTGCTGGCTGGGGAGGGGCTGAGAGAGAGGGGAGAGGGAGTCCCATTCACCCTGGAACATACAGAGAGGCATTAATCCCAGTTACACCAGGAGAATTGAACAGGGAGCGCCTGTGAGCTGGAGGGCCTTTTGAGATACCTGATAACATACAAAGAGCAAAGTGTGCACTCAGTTGTTACATATCAGACTCACTGGCGTCAGGGATGTGAATACGGTCTTTATTAGTATTCTATTTTTAAAGATATGACTGCAGTCGAAGGCACAAAACAAGCCTTTTTCTTTAGAGTACATAAGGGTAAGAAAATAAAAGGTGATATAACATTAATCCTCCTCAGGGAAGAAGAATATGGAAAGTAAAAGATGCCAAAGGGATAAGAAGAACCATATTTATGGCAGGAAGTAACACTTTTAATAAGAATGTGGTGTTAAAGCTGCATTTATTGATTTCCGTGGGGGAGTAGTAGAAAAAGTGGTTCTCAGCCCTGACACATTATCACCTAATAAACTCGTTCGTAAACATCCAGCCGACAGAGAGAAACATTAGCCTTCTTTTAGACTCATGTTTGTAGCCATTATTAGTTAAATATGAGTGACTACATTTCTCCACTGTTGCATGCTGGGCAGTAAGTGTACAGTGGGCTTTATAAGCTGTTCTACGGCTGCGACTTGAAACAATGTTTATGAGAGCGCTGAGACTGATCAAAGACAATGAGCTTAAAGGTCCCATGTCATGCTTTTCTGGTTATTACCCGTCCCCTTGTGTGTTATGTAGCTTGTTCTGCATGTAAACGGTCTGCAGTCACAAACCCTCAAAGTGCACCCTGTAGCGAGTAAAACTCTAACACAGAAAAGACCTGTCTGTGCTGCCCCAGAACGCCTCGTTGGAGATTTGTCTTTTTCCAATCCGTGGAGCTCCTCACACACCAGGATCCCTTGGCATCACTATCAAACGCAGTGGGGGGGGACCTTTAGTCCCATTGACTTGCATAGAGCTCCCTGAACGTTGGTAATA